>JAADVO010000219.1:0-43983 GCA_023335655.1 Globisporangium spiculum | reverse complement strand
TACCACATCTCTAAGTCTCCAGCCGATCAATCAAGTCACCATGGGCCGCAAGAACAACGTCAAGCAGCAGCAGCAGCAGCAGCAGCAGCAACAGCAGGAGCAGGAGCAAGCCAAGCCAGCGCCAGAGAAGAAGATTGCGGCACCAGTGCCGAACAAGCAGCAGCAGCCAGCCGCCAAGGGCATGCAGGGTGGCAGCAAGGGCGGCGGCAAGAAGGGCGACAAGAAGTAGAACTCCTCGCATACTCTACTTCCCAAGCCAACCCACTCCAGGCTCCGCGAGTCAGCCGAGCTCGTTGGTCGGAAATTACGAACCAAAGAGGCATAAATATATAGAAACTTTTTCTTCCACCAAGAACCATCCAGGTCCGCACACTGACTTGCTCCTCTCTCCGACCATCTACTGAGAGCAATGCATCGTTCGTCCATGTAATCACCTCAAAGCCCACTGTGGCGTTCACTGTGGGACACTGGCGACGGCGGCGTGGCGCACAGTTCTCCGCCGACTTTGTCCGACGATCTCTCCCGAGCGAACCCATCGATCGATCCATAGAAAGAATCCCATTCAAATCGCACTCCGAGTGCCAGAATGTAGAGCCAACAGCTCTTTTTCCGAGCAAGACAAGACAAGACGCGAGAGACTTCCGCTGACTCCAAAAAGAGCCACATGTGCGAACGAAAGCATGCAGAATTTCGTGCGAAGCGACTACACCTTCCTTCAAGCTTGGGTCTCGGGTTCTCCGCTGACTGACAATACACCACACAGTTACCAAGAGCTTCAGGCTTAAGTTTTCCACGAAAAGCTTATTCCAGCGACAAGAGAAGTTCGAAGAAGCACAGAGAAGCAATAGAGAACTTTATAGAGCACTCATGTAGGTAGATAGGGAGGGAGGGCTTCACAAGTGAATACACACACTTTTGCCTGGAAGAGCTGGCGAGTTGCGTGTATATGTCTGGACGAATACTGCTGTTGTACTTGTATGGAGAAATGGATGAGCGTCTTGGTCTGGGGTCCTTATATTTTGGCTTGTGAGTCACAGGCTTGTGAGTGACGCAACTGAATTGTGGTGGCGATAGAGCGGGCGATGGGGCGAGCGTGATTGGCGCAAACAGGTGACGTTTGTGAGGGAAAGAAAACAGCCAATGCACCAGCCTCACCTTTCATAACGAAAATAAGTATTCTTCTAGTAGATATAATATAATATATAGGTTAATTTAATACTTTTATACTGTTAAATTGTATTGCACATTCAGCTACTGGTTTATATACAGGTTATTTGATTTTGATACGATGTATGACCATTAGTTGGGGTTGACTGTACTTCCCACAAAAAGCCCGCCAGCACTGGATGCAAAGGGCGAAAAACACGCCCAAGAGCCCCACAAGAAGAGCTCAAGACGCCAGTACTCCTCATCTTCTCACGCTCTGCCCGCTCACTGCAGCTCACCACCAGCAGCAGTAGCAGCAGGCTCTTCATTCACTCATCTGCTCACTCACTCACTCACTCACTCACTTGCTTGCTTTGCGTACCATGGGCGCCGAGCGCAAGCGCAAGCAGCCGGCAGCAGCAGCAGCAGCGTTATTACGTCCGTCCTCTTCCTCTTCTTCCTCTATAGGCACAGCCGCTGGCAGCGCAGTCGCCGCAGCTCACGATCATAACCCGCACCCGCCCGCGCGCCACGCCAAGTTCTACGCGATCGCCGCCATCACCGACCCGCTGAGTCCACCTCGCGTTGGAGGCGCTCCCGATAGACGGCGGTCGCCTGTATTAGCAATAGCAGATGCTGACGACGAGCCTGAGCCGAAAGCTGCAGGTGCAGATGCAGCGCTTCGCCGCCCCGCCGCCGAGACTGACATGTCGCTGCTGCCGCGGTCTGTGATGGAGCTCGTGTTCTCATTCGCGATGAAGGACCTGTCGCTGAAGCTCGGTCCCGCCAAGTGCAAGGGCTGGAAGCGCGTGAGTCGTGAGAAGATCGACATCGACAAGCTCGCGCGCTGGCGTGGTGTGTGCACCTACTGGCGCGAGCTCGTCGACGAGATCATCGCGAGCTTCAAGCAACGAAGGGTCAAGATCAACTTCTCGTACAAGAACAGCGACCAGGTGCTCACGAGTGTGAAGGAGATCATTGCGCATGGCGACCAGCTTGTGGACTTGCGCGTCGCGCTCTACGGGTACTACGATGTGCGCCAAGGGTTGGATGCCGCGAGTCGCATCCCCTGGCACGAGTTCTTACAGCACTGCCCGAACCTGCAGCGACTTGACCTCTCGGAGATGACGTTCCTCACGCGCACGCACATGGGCAAGATCGTGCAGGCCGCAGCGCAGTACTGCCTCAAGCTTCAGGCGCTCATCCTGCCGCTGCCGCTCGCGTGGGACAAGTACGCACGCTTCTACAGCCGGATCGCCGAGGGCGAAAGCAAGTTCGCGCTCGACGACGAGATCTTCCAGGAGAAGCTCGAAGGCGCGCTCGCGCGCTGGTTCACGCGCGGCCGCCACTCGGGTCTGCGGCAGCTCACGGTCGCGCACACGCTCTGGACCTCGAACGCGTTCATTGCCGCGGTGACCAAGTACTGTCCGCACATTGAGGTACTCGACGGCTGGAAACTGACGTACCTGTGCGACGGCTGGGCACCCATCACGTGCGACGAAGAGTGGAAAGTGACGGACGCGACGTGGGCGGAGTTCTGCAAGACGTGCGTGTACCTGCGTGAGTTCAACTGGGCGGTCGTGCCGTTCACCGATGCGTTCTTCCGACCGTTTGGTGCGACGCCGAAAGTGCTGCTCACGGATCTGTACTTGGATTTCTCCGACTCGTTCGGCGCTGAAGAAGGTACAGAGGACGTGTCGATGAACCCTGCAGTCCCAGGCTTTGGTACACGAAGGATAACCACTTTCCCGCCGGCGCCACAACCACAACCACTACCTCAGCCACAGCCCCAGCCTGAGCCATCACCGTCGACAGAGTACGTGGATATCTCCAAACCCTACTCGTCAGAGGGACTATGCGCCTTAGTTAGCGGTCTCCCGTTCCTCACGAAACTCAAAGTGTACCTGCACCCGAGCTCTCGCATCGACGTGAATGTCTTTGATGACCATTTTCTCATCCAGCTGTCCAAGTCGACGCCGTACCTGGAGCAGCTGAGCATCGTCGAAGCCGGTCAGTATGAAGGTGCGGAGGCGATCGAAACGATCACTGAGAAGGGACTGACTGCGCTCGCGGGCATGTCATCGCTCTCGGACGTGGCATTCACCGCGATCGAAGAGGTCTCGGCGGACGGCCTCCTTGCGTTTGTGCGGAATCGGTCCTCCCACTGCGCGCGCCAGCGGAACATCAAAGTCGGCGTGATGAAAGGCATCGGGATGTGCATCATTGACATTTTGAAGACCATGGCCAAGGACGAATCGGGTTCCTTCGAGGGCAAGCCGTTCGCGCTCGTGATCGAGGACCAGGGGTTCTACCGGGGCCGGTCCGCCGACCCCAAATCCGTGAAGCGAGTCGAGGACAAAATGCACTCGCTCAAGACGCTACTGGAGAAGAAGCACCCGAGCGTCAAGTGCCAGCTCACGCTCGCGAAGGAAAGAGGTTCGCTGCGTCGCGACCTTCCCTACCGGATCGCGAAGTTCGCGATCTTCAGCACCTCGTGGTCGTTTCCGGATTCTTTTGGCGGCACTTTCTACCGCGGAGATATCGCGTATGACGCCAAGGACCAGGGCAAGAGTCCATTCGAGATGATCCTCCGGGTCGGGTGAGAGAAGAGAGGAGAGAGAGGAGAGTGGAAATTTGTGGTGACTGAAAACGAAGCTGAGGGAGAGCTAAAGGCAGGCGAAATACTATGAAGGGCTGTCGGGGGGGGATCGGAGGAGAGCTGGGGCGTTCAACTCAAATGTAACAACATGCTGTAAATTATAGAGGAAATTGGTTGTCATGGGAACTGACTTGGGTTCAATTGTTCGGTATTGCCCCTTCAAAATTGAATACAGCGGGCTGACTTTCAGCAGATAGGACATTTGACTTGATTTAATTATGTTTCATTCATTAAGAAGGTTCTGTTATTCATTATAAGTTTTTTATCATGCGAAGAGCATCTGTTTCTTACGATTTTAGGCATAAATACTTTTCATAATTACAAAAATGTACTCAAGTGATGCCCATCAACATGCCAAAAGCCAAACTGGCTAACTTGAGTGGGAACGACAACGAAAAAGCTGCTGTAGAATAAGACCAACAGCGTTTCCTCTGCCCTTACCTTCGTCCAGCGCGTCCACCGGCGAGCGCCAGTGATGTCTCTGAAGCGCGCAGCTACAGCTTCTGCACTGGTGGCAGCGGAAGATCCCAACACCACTACCACCACCACTAACAACCCGAAGCGAAGCAGACATGACGAAGAGAGCTCCGCCATCGTCGTAGAGGTGACTGTGCAAACTGCTGCTCAACTGCCTCGATCGCTCTTCACTCGCGTATTGGCGTTCGCAATCAGCGGCTTTGTCTCCGTGAAGAAATGCGCGCCGCAGCGTCCGAACCTGCCGATCCACAAGCTGAGGACCATAGCGCTGGTGTCAACCGAGTGGAAGAATGCGGTGCGTGCTGTGGTGCAGGAGTTTATAGTCAACGTGCTCCAGGTGAAGCTGCTCGATGTACAATCAGAAGATGACTTTGAAGAGCTCCAGAGAGAATTTGAGCGACGCGGAGACCAATTACTGGATGTGCGCGTGACGATCGACGCAAAGCTCAAGCCAAAGGACCTGACGCTCTTGGACTGGGATGCGCTGTTCACCAAGTGCCCGAAGCTGCAGCGACTGGATCTGCAGAACGTCCCGCTTGAGCACAGCGTGCTAGGTTTGATACTGGACGCTGCGTCCTCGAGCTGTCTCGAGATGGAAAGCCTAATTTTCTCGAGAAGCAGCTCGACAACCAAGGCAGCGAAGAAAGCGAGTGCTGCAAACTACGACAAGCTATACGAAGCGCTCGAGAAGTGGAGCGAGGGCGATACTCACATCAAACAGCTGACGGTCCCGAATCGCCAAGAAGTCGACGCCGTGGCGCCAACCGCCAAGCTTCTGGAGGTGGTTGCCAAGTTTTGTCCCTCGCTGGAGTTCCTGGATGGCTGGAAAGCAGCTTACAAAGTTGAGGACTTTGTCGAGTGCGACGAGAAATGGTACATTTCGCCGAGTACCTGGACGCGATTCTGCGAAACAACGGGCTCTTCACTGCGCGAGTTCAACTGGGCGGTTGCGCCGTTCCACGACTACTACTTTCAGATCTTTGCAGCGTCACCAAAGCCGAAGCTACGGAGGTTGTGCCTGACAGTGAGCGAGAGCTGGAGCTGGGACGACTTCAAGTTCCAGGAAGAACAGCAAAAAGAAGACGAGGACAAGCTCTTGCCTGAAGAGCTGGTGTCGCCACCAACCGCCGATACTTTGTCGTTGGTGACCAGGGCGGTACCCCACTTGGAGCAGCTTCACGTGATCTTGCATTCCAACATGGAAGAGCCAAGTTCTGTCGACGCTGATGCCTTTGGCGACGATTTCCTTAGTGCGATTGCTGATTCATGTCGTTCTCTCACTGAGATCAAGCTCGTGGAGATTGACGCGGGTCAAGAAATCGCCCCGATCTCAACCATTTCAAGTGAGGGGATTACTGCGCTCAGTCAGCTCGATAGCCTTCAGAACGTGGTCATCACGGGCGTTGAAGGCAAGAAGCTGGGCGTGTTTGCCTTCATCAAGCACTGGCGAGACTCCAAGAGGCAGCGCACCGTGGATATCGGGATTGACCAGGGCGAGAGCGGACGAGCGTTCTATGACGAAGCGCTCGATTTGCTGACAAAGATTCTAGACGACTTGGATGATGAAGAGGATGACGATGCGGTAGTGCCCAAGATCGCGGTCAAGGTCCGGAATTTAACGACCGATCCCGATTTCAAGAACAAGAACCTGAAGACTTTCTGCAAAGACTGGAACAAATCGGTGCGGGAGATCAAGACGAAGCGTCCGTGGCTCCGTATCGCGATCGAGGCCGACGGCGTGCTGGAAGAAGGCTCCGTGTCAGCGTTCAGTACGATTGGGAGAATCGTCGTGTCCTCGAAAGAAGCGGATCTGGGCGTGTTTAACGAGCTGGCTTCGCTCAGTCCTTCTGCTATTTCCGCTGTTGTAGTCCAAACCAGAGGCAAAGGGAAGAGGGAGAGCGTGGAGAGTGTGGAGACTCAGTCCAGCCAGGAGAATCAGAGCAGCAGCGTATCAGAGGACGATGACTCGGAGGGGTACGGCAGCGTGGTGGAAGAGTCGGAGAGCTCGACATCGGGAGCGACAAGCTCGGACTCGGAGCCGGAAGCACCTGCACCTCGCCGCCGTAATCGGAAACCATTGAAGAGACTAAAGCGCGCGGCTCCGACTGAAGAGAGCGATTCAGAAGCAGAATTAGGTTCCGAGCCAAGCGCCAGCGACTTGGCGGAGATTTTGTCAGTAGACTTGGCCGATTCGGACTGATCTATTTTATAAATTGTAAGAAAACTGGTTGGGTGTCCAACCTTCTTCTTGCTATTTCACCACAACTCACACAAGGATGATGACAGTCGTCTTTGTTATAGTTGAATGATGCACGTGTCTGAATGCTGGGCGATTTTTTCCTGTAACTTCGCACTGAGTACGTTTCTACGAGTGTACACAACCAGTTTCCCCACTCGCGCGACATTCTTGTTCATCGTTAGTGATGGAACAATGCTGACTCTCGTGAAGCCGTCCTTGTCTCTGCTGTTCGCTGATGGCTTCTCCTTCAGCACAGCGACGAAGCGCAAGTGTGCATACTGGAGCTTCATTTCCGCAAACGCGGACTCCAGAAAGCTCTTTTTGAACACGAAGCCCCGTCGACACGAAAGCGAGATCACCAGTGGCTTCTCGCAGTGAACCAAAGTTGAGTCACCTGTGGTCAAGTTGGTTAGTAGATCGCTCACGACCTCTCCAAACTGGCTGCCGAGTTCACGGATCTTGATGGTTTTATTTGATACTTCATAATTCACTGGGAAATCCTCGCCGAGCGATAGAATCCCGTTCGCGGAGCACTTGGCACCTTGCAGCTCGACTGATTCCAGGCGCTTGAGACCCACGAGCGCTTGAATCCCGTGGTCCGTGATCGAGTTCATGAGCGACGAGCCCCCGCCGACCTCGCGAATGCGCAGCCTCTCGAGTCGTGGGCAGGAACGCACCAGCTCAGTGATGAACTGGTCGTTGAACACCTCGCCATCAATCATCTCGTCCAAGTGCGGATACACGAACGCGTGCGAGGGTTGAATGCGATGCAGGATCACGTCCAGCGCCTGCAGCTTTGGACACGCACGGACAACTGCGCAGAGCCCATTTGTTGAGTACTCGCTGCGTCGGATGCGGAACGGCGCCTTCGCGTTGTACGTGAGCTGCAAGTGCGTGAGCTGCGACTTTTGCGTCTCCCCAAACGGGAGGAAGAAATTGTCGGCGAACGGCACGACAACCCAGCTGAACTCTCTCAAGTGCGTACACGTGGCGCAGAACTTGGCCCAGACCTCCTGGGACACACAGAGACTCTCTTCGGACACGACGAAGCGCAGGTCGTTGTACGACCGCTTCCAGCCGTCCAAGTACTCGATGGTCGGGCAAAATCTGGTGACCGTCGTGAGAAACTGGTTGGACGTGTGGTGATGGTCGAGGGTATCGCGACTTGGCACCGTGAGTTGCAAGAGTCCTCTGGTGCCTCTGGTTCCACCAGTACCAATATCGGAGGGCTGGTACCAGCGAGCCATTGCGACGTAGAGCGCTCGGAAGGTCTCATCGATCGTCGCGTCAACTGCCTCCGCGTGGATGCGCTCCTTCATGGGCATCATGAGCGCCTGCATGTCCACACAATGCCTGGACGCGGCGTCGAGGAGGTCTCCGATACCAAAGTGGTGCAGCGGCACTTTGG
Source organism: Globisporangium spiculum (assembly GCA_023335655.1). Taxonomy (NCBI): domain Eukaryota; phylum Oomycota; class Peronosporomycetes; order Pythiales; family Pythiaceae; genus Globisporangium; species Globisporangium spiculum. The sequence goes on along the minus strand of JAADVO010000219.1, from coordinate 36,054 downwards.
AGAGGTCCAGGCGCTGCACATGCGGGCAGTACACAAAGAGCGTATTCCAGTCGATCCATTGCGGATGGCAATCGGTGTCGACGGTATTGATATCAGCGCTGCCGCTATCTTCAGTGTCATCATCATCATCGCCAACATCGTCGTCTTCCCTCGTAGAAGAAGTATCAAGCGTCTGCCACCAGAGCCTCTGCTTTGGTACCACAATGTGGATGCGCAGATCCTGCACCAAGTGACCGTGCTGCTTCAGAAACTCTTCATACTCTTTTTGTTGCGCATCTTCGTTGCCGATCGTGAAGTGCAGCGTCAGCACGCGCGTCCCGTAGCTCTCGAGCAGCGTCTCCGTCGCGCGGTACCACGTTTTGCACACGCGCGCGAGCAGCAGCAGGCCAGCCGTGGAGGGCTCCGTGACACACTTGGCAAAATCACTTTGTGCTGCTGATACTGAGCTTGGTGCGACTGGAATCAGTGCCGGCGCGTGCGCGAACGCGAGGATCTCCTGGAGCACCGCCTCCGCCATCTTCGCTTGTCAAAGTGTCAGCGTCACTGATACCAAAACATCAAGTCTATCAAGTGTATCAAGAGTATCAAGCCGCTTCGAGCATTTTCATTGGCTATAATTGGCGATCTCGATTTGGTACTTCAGTATCAAACATCTTGGTACTCAATAAAAGTCGTGCTTGGCGAGCCGCGCCGTGCGTTTCTGCCTCCGGTTGGCGCGCGAGTTCTTCTGCTTGTGGATCTCAAAGGCGTCGTCGCCCTTGGAGACGCCCAGGAGCGTCGCCACGTGCACAAAGCCGCCGTGCTTCTTGCGGATCGCGTGCACGAGTTCGTGGTGCCCGAGCTCCTTGAGCAGCTTCGTATCAGGTAGCTGCATCTGTTGTTGTTTTTTTATATCAGCGCTTACGAGTCCCAGTTCCTTGGAGATCTCACGGAGTGCCTGCCATACAAAGCATGTTAACTATGCACTTCATGGGAGTACCGTATCGGTCAAGAAACGACAGCGTCCTCACCTTCAAGACATTGCTGAGGTTGCTAAAGTCGGTGGTGGCGCTCTTGCTCTCATCGTTGGTTGAGAACAAGCGGCGTGACGCTGGTCCCCATGTGCAGTTGGTGGTGGTGGTCGATAAAGCACCGCATACAGCAGCACTGCTCAGGTGCTGGTGCTGGAGCAGCCGTGTAGCTGGAAAGAGTCGTCGCAGCGCCACCATGTTGCTTGCTGCTAGTATCAATTGTTTGTGTCGTTTGTGTCGGTTGTGTTTTGCCGCGGTTTGATGCGGTTCAGTTTGCAGACCCAATTCGGACCGGTTAAATTGCGCAGCAAGTGAGACCGAACCGCGCCTCTTCGGGGCACAATCTGCGACGTGTGGGAACGAGTGAGCCAAAAGGACACAGTCGGATTAACTGACTCACAAACTGTTCGGGTTCATCATCATGTCGTACGACGCGCTCATCGACGAGCTCGTCTCGCTCTCGCACGTTGACTCGAGTGAGTCCAAGACTGCGACGGCGCTGGAGCTCGTGCTCGACGGAGACGTTGATGGGCTGCGGCTGCTGCTGCAGAGCGAACGTGAGTGCACCACCTCAGGTCTCCGCGTAAACGCACGCAACCCGCATAGTGGACGAGCGCTTCTGCACGAAGCCTGTGTCGAGGGCAACCTCGAAATCGTCAAGTTCCTGCTCGAGAAGACCGACGCGGACCTCATGCTGCGGACAATGCTGGTAACGAACAAGAAGGTCCAACTTGACTTCTGCTAACCTATTCTGAGTGTGATTATTTGCTGTCGTGGTTGGATAGGGTCGCAGTACACCACTGCACCTCGCAGTGACCAACAACCGCCGCGCAGTCGTGTTCCTGCTGCTGAGCTATGGAGCTGATGCGCTGAGTCGAGATCGCTTTGGCTGCTCACCGATGCACTACGTCAAGTCGCTCAACGTTGCAAAGCTGCTCATCCAGTACGGCGGCAAAGTGCTGGACTATAACTCGGTCAGTGTTTCTCAGGGATCAATAGTTAGTCCCGAGGTACTCATCCACGGTGTGTATTTATGCTGCTGACCTTGCGCTTAGAAGCGCAAGAACGCGCTCGAGAGCGTGCTGATCTTTGCCGAGAGCGGCAGCGTCGAGGACGACGCCACTCACAGAAATTTCCAAAAGTTCCTCAAGCGCCAGACGGAACTCGAATACAAATACAAACTAGAGAAGCTGCGGCAGCTCAAGAAACAACAGAAGCCGTCTTTGACCGCAGTTAACAGCGGAGGCAAGAGCTCGCCAGGGAGAAAGCATAGGAAAAAGCACACCGCAGCTTTGTAGTGAAGAAGTACTCACGGCCATTCCATCCTTCACAAATTGTGTTGCCTGAGATCAATTGAACCGTTACCACTTTTGCAAGTTTCTACTTCTCATCGGCTGCGAACGGGTCGCTTTCTTCGAGAATGAGCTCTTGTTTTGCGGTGCTGAGTCCCCAGTTTACCGAGTCCTTCTGGATCATTTTCTCGGTCAAGTACCGCAGCGTCGATGGGTTCAACAGCGCTTGCGGAGGCGGTAGTGGCTGTTGTTGATGCTGCTGCAATGGCGAAAGTCCCTTGCGTTCCTGAAAGCGCTTTGCGTGCGAGTCGCTCAGCAAATGCGTCAGATCGATGCGTCCGTGACCGGGAACCACGATGTTAAACCCATCATCGTGCGGTTCCTGTCCAGCGTCGTCTTTCATCTCGGCTTTCATAACCGCCGTTCGGGGTGAGAGCATGCAAGGATATGCCATCCGTGGGGACTGATGCTGCTCTTGTACAGCGGATCTGCTCGTCAGCGGCTTAGTTTCTTCCGCAGTATCGGTCGATCCTCCCTTAGCGTCCGCGTCTGCGTCTGTTCCCTTGAGTTTCTTCTTCGTCAGGCGCTCGCGACGCTTTTTTTCCTTCCGCTTGCGCAATTCCTCTTTCTGGCGCGCTTTCTCGACCTGGAAGAGCAACTCCAGGCGACGTCGCTCTTCGTCGTGCTCCTTGGAGATGCGCTCCATGACGCTCTCCATCTCGAGCTGACCAAACACAAAACAGAGGTTAACAGGTGAACACTTTGACAAATCGTTTATCAGACAAGCGCTCAACGCACCAGTTGGCTCGCATCACCACCACTCGCATGCTTCAGCGTCGCATCCATCTGAGTTACAGCTTCGTTCAAGGACGTCTGCAGTCCGCTGCTCTGTTGCTCACTCTCCTCCTTACTTTCCTCACTCTCAGCGACTGCTGCGGCTTTCGATTCCCTAGTCGGCTCAGAAGTCGTTCCATCCTCTTCAGCCGCAACAGCAGGCGGCTCGCCGTATCCATCCCACGCTGGCGACACAAACTGCTGGTTCATGTCCAGGTAGCCGTACAGCAGTGGCGCCTCCCACTTGCTCTCGCCCGTGACCGAGTGCACGTAGAAGAACGCCTGTGAGCCTTCGTCCCAGTCCTGGACCCAGTACCCGTCGTCGCGCACGCCGTTGAACTGGTCCTGGATCTGGTTCTGCACGCGGAGACCCTCGGACTCGAGCAGCAGCCACTCAAGCAGAAGCGGCACGAGCGCGGCGTCGCTCTCCTGGATCTGCGAGAAAATGAACTCGAAGATCTCTTTTTCCTGGGACACCAGGTCTTGCTGGTAGTGGACCTTCTCTTTGAGGAAGAGGTACCTAGGAGTCAAAATTGGTCATGAGTCAATTTCCGAGACAGTGAAAGCTGCGAGACTGAATGGCGTTGGGTAATGAGTCAGACAAAGAGGAGAGGGCACCACGCACATTTTGTCCATCTCTGGCTGGGCCACGTTCTTGAACTCGAAGCATTGGGTCTTGGCCTGCTTCAAGCGGCTCTGGATAGTCTCGGTCTTCGCGAAGAGCCCCGCGAGTTCATTTTCTGACATTGTACCGCTAGAAAGTTGCTGCTGCTGCTGCTGCTGCTGCTCTGAGTTGAGCTGGTCGTCGATCTCCGAGGCGACGAGATGCAGCATTTGCTGCTTCATCGTCGCGTTCGCGTCCGCGATTCGCTGTGCAACGAGCAAATCCACTTTGAGCCTCTACAGGTCGATGGGAGGAGTGATGGGAAGACGAAGAGTCAGAAGAAAGGCATGGAATAGGGAGTATAATAGAAAAAAAAGCCGCATCACCTCTCGGATTAAGGTTCTCTCGAGCTCTTTCAGCCGATCGTCAGCTGCTGAAGGCATCTCGGCGTCGGCTTTGGCTTCACCTTGAACAAGTCAAGGTCCTGGGGAGTTAGGTAGGCGAACTAGGACAATGCATGGAAACCTGTAGGAGGTTCATGAACCACAGTCTTACCTTCTTCTAGAATCTCGAACACTTCCTCGAACACTGCTGCCTGAGTAGTATTGGCGTGCTGGCTCATTTCGATCAGCGCCTCCGCCCACGGCACGAGCCCTTCTTCCGTCTCGTCTAGCAGTTCGCCGCGCGCTTTCGATTCGAGAATGAATTTCGCGATCGCGAGTTGCAGGATCCACTCCGAGTATTCCGGAGTCAAGTTGCTCGCGCTCTCATCAAGCGCAGCGCCGCTAGCTAGAAACAGCAGCACAAACGAGGCCATCAGTTTATTGCCAGTCCGAATCATGACACCACCTCTAGATGAATAGCTAGGTGCTACCATCTACCTTACCTCGCTTTTCCGCCGCGAACTGGGTGATCTTCTCACAAAAGGCGCTGTACTCCTCAAATGCGAGCAGGGTCTTGATGAAAAACCGCCGCTCGCCCGACGCGTGCTCTCCCAGACGCGCGCTCTCCTCCAGCATAGCCACAAGGTCTTCCCCCGAGCAGCCCAGATCCGCGATCACCTGCTCGAGGAGCCGCTCGACGAGGTCTTTGAACAGCAGAAATGTATCATACTGCTCCAGCGAGTAGTCCTGCGTGACGCCTTTCTTTTCACCGTCATCGTCGTCATTATGAGCATCCGAGCCTTTTGTATCCCCGCCACCGGAGTCGAACACGAGGAACTTGCGGAAATGGGCCTCGAGGAACTCGGTCACGGCATCGAGCCACGCCGAGCTCTGCAGGAACTGCGCCACGGCATCGATGAGGAACTCCTTCCCGCTCATCACGAAGGCATCGAGACGCAAAAAAACTAATGGATAACGATGAGCCGCAAGCGAGGGAGGGAGCGAAAGTTAAATATGTAGGGTCGGGTCAGGCTCTGCTGGGCTATCTATCTGTGAGAGCATTTTTGGCCACCAGTTACATGCATATTTCAAAAACCCTCGACACGTGGGGGGCATTCGGGTTCCAGTCCAGCTCAGTATCCTCGTCCAAAGCCAAAGCAAACCAGGATTCCGTTCTCCTGTGCCATTGTGTGGCTCTACTGTCACTTTGTGAACAGCAGCAGGAGGGAGCGTGAGGCACTGGCCTTTCACGCGTGGGCTCTCTCTCTCTTCCGAGCTTCAGCAGTGATGTGATCCTGCAGCGTGACCCTCTTCGTTCTGGGTTGTCCTCGTGACAGACAAACGTGAGGCCAGATACAACGGATTGCATTTACATGTTGCCTGGTGCCCATCATGGCTTCAGTGCAGTCAAGAAGACTTTGAGTTTACTGAGCAATGAGGCAAGTTGGAGGAGCACTTGATACTGCCACTTCAACCTATCCATGCGATTTGTTTCTACCAATCAACAACCGTTATTTCACATATAAGCCAATGAAAAACCTAGAAGTCGCTCGGAATCGAAATTCTCCAAGCCAACCAAAAATGATCACCTGACTGAATAGTGGGACAAGTCCCGGATCAGGTCGCCACCTTGTGAGCTCGAAGGTGCTCGCCAGCTCCTGGCTGATTTGCCTCGGATGACGACGCGACAGACGAGGTGGACAGATGGCTGCAAATCCCAACCAGGTGTTCCCCCCTCACATCGCCAGACTTCAGAGAGTGTGCATCTATTAGCCCAGCCATTCCGGCATTTCGTCAGCGATAGAGAGTCGAGGCGAGGCCCCAGTTCAGAGGAGAACTCGAGGGCTATTATACACATCAATTCGATCCTCCCTCGAATACACGACGAGAGATGATCTACACGTCGCCGTTCGGGAGCTTGTCGATCCCGCAGGACAAGACGCTCTGGGACTTTCTGGAGCTCCACGCGCGCAGTGAGGCCACAGCGCACGCGCCGGCGTTCATCTGCAGCGTGACGGCGCGCCAAGTGAGCTTCTCACAGATGCTCACGCAGGCCCAGCAGATCTGCGCCGGCCTCCATGCACGCGGCATCAATAAGGGTGATGTACGATACAGTATGCTTGAGGCATGCCGATGATACTACCTGACAGAACGGTCGCTAACGCACTGGTGCTGGTGTTGATCGTGTTCCTGCTATACACAAGATAGGTCATCGTGCTGCACTCGATGAATTGCATCGAGTACCCCGTGGTGCTCTACGCGTTGACTCGCCTCCAAGTGATCTGCTCGGCCGCGTCGCCGATGTTCAACGCGCAGGAGCTGAGCGAGCAAGCAATAACTGCCAAGGTACTGTCCTGTCTTGTCCTCGTCGAGCCCCACGCGAGCTGACGAGTAAGATGCAGATGGAGTATCAAACTAACTCTGCTGCTTGTTCGCTCACCCTGGTTTGTGATGCAGGCAAAAGCCATTATCTCCCACAAAGCGCTTGCTCAGGTCGCGGTCGACGCCGCCAGACTCGCCGGAATCGATCGTACTCAGGTGTACACGATGGCGCCTGCGTATGGGAACGTGGACCTGGTATCAATGGAGTACGTCCGACCCCTCTTATAGTTGACATCCTCCATGCCCACTTATGATAAGACTGACCTGGTTGTATTTTATTTGTTTGTCTTATTGCTGTCACGTCAGAGATTTAATAGCGAAGAACCTGCCGTTCCCGGACTTGCCGCGCATCGACCCGCAAGCAGTGATGCTGCTCCCATTCTCCAGCGGCACGACCGGGCGACCCAAGGTTGGTCATTTTGTTAGGCACAGTATTCTCTATCATCGGATGTGGACAGAACCTAGGCGAGGCATCTAAGCCTGTTGATGCACTACTGCTGCGCTTATCACAGGGCGTCAAGATGACTGCACGAGCGCTGCTCGCGTCCACCATCAGCTTCAGTTATATCGACCAGCCGGGCCAGTACACACTCGCACTACTCCCGTTCTACCACATCATGGCGACAACAATATCCAATTCGTGCATCTACACGGGCAAGACGGTCGTGGTGATGCCGAAGTTCGTTCCTGACCAGTTCCTGAGCCTGGTCGAGCACTACAGACTCGAGAAACTGCACATGGCTCCGCCCGTGGTGCTCTTCCTGGCACAGCACCCGATGGTGGACAACTATGACCTTTCGAGCTTGAAAGAGATAGGATGCGGTGGCGCGCCGCTGGGGGTCGAGATTGAAGCTCGGGCTGAGAAAAGGTTCAACGCGACGGTTCTCCAGGGCTTCGGCATGTCGGAGCTCTGCGGTGGTGCCGTGTACTCCACGCCGTTCGCCAAGCGCGCGGGGTCCACGGGCAAGTTGATGCCCAATGCGTCGCTCAAGGTCAAGTGTCTCCGAACCGGTAAGAACCTACCACCAAACCAGCTAGGGGAGCTCATGTTCCACACGCCTCACATCATGGAAGGCTATTTGAACAACCCGCAAGCCAGCAAAGACGCGATCGACGAAGACGGGTTCGTGCGCTCCGGGGACGTCGGGTACATCGACGACGACGGTTTCGTGTTCATTATCGACCGCATCAAGGAGCTCATCAAGTACAAGGGTCACCAGGTGGCCCCCGCGCAACTGGAGGACGTGCTCAACAACCACCCAAGCATCGCCGACTCCTGCTGTGTGCGCGGCTTCAATTTCACGACCAGCGAGGAGATCCCCAAGGCGTACGTGGTTCTAAAACATGCCCCAGAGGTAGACACCTCCCAGCGTATCCTCGAATTCGTCGCTTCCAGAGTCGCGCCGTTCAAGATCGTGCGCGAAGTGGAGTTCATCGATGTGATCCCGAGGACACTGTCTGGAAAGATCTTGCGCAGGGAGCTTCAGGTTAGGGAGAACGCGAAAATCAACGCAATACGTCGGCAACACGTGATGGACGTTCAGCTGTAGTAAAGTAGAAGGCTTTGAGCACAAAAGATTAGAGGCATTGCGTGTTTGAGGTCACGTTTCGGTCATCAACCATAAGAACGAAGAGACTGTAGGTAGCTACATCGCAGTCCCATTCAAGCAAACAAAGAATACCTACCCTACCCGAAGCTCTGCTATGGCTCCTGGTGAAAGAACTTGACTGATGAAATCACCTGACAGTTTGTGCGCCTTGCGTACGAAGTACCGGTACTGTTGCCAGTTGGCGAATTGAATTTGGCTTTTGCATTGGACAAGGAATAACATGACACAGAAAGCGTGGTTGTTGTCGTGACCGCGCGTGGCGAAACGCTCTGGCCAAGAGCAGCCTTCGTGGTGTTCCCAGATGACGCAGGCGTCGCCGTGTTCTGAAAGCAATTGAAGGTAGCGTACACCATCGCGTTCGCCTACGCTGGCGAAGCTCGAGACAACTCGCAGGCAGCAACTATTGCGCAGTGCCTACACGTTTAGGGCCTCTTTCGCGCGTGAGGCGAGTCGTAATTCGAGGCTCGCCTATTCTGAAGAGATGGTTGGCCCTCGAATGCTCAACCAGCCGCAAGGTGTTGTCGAGTGGGACGAGTTTATAAAGAACCCAGACCACCACGTTGTCTCTGGCAAAGTGCTGAAACTAGAAGCTGCTACTAGCGGAGCTTGCAAACACAGACAAGCACGAGCTCTGCATATTCTCTGCGTGGTTGGCATGGACCCAACAGTCGACGAAGTGTTTGCTGGCTTGAAGCGTGATGGCAGGCCATTCGCGCAGCTTTTGAGCGACGATAGGGACGGATATGGGCGAGCACTCGAGGAATTGGATCTCTTGACTACGAAGAAGAGGTGAGACCTGAGGGTGTGGATACGTGAGCCGGGCAGGCGAGTTCGAGAATGTCGCTGCGTCGCGGTTAATGAAATCCGCCCTCGTTGACGTCAATCGCTGGGCTGAGGAAGACGGGATTTGTGGTTGACGTGTCCAAGGATCGCAGTGCGAGCATTGCAATGGACCAAGATGGCTTCGCTTCCGAAGGCGCGCAGTGTGAATCAACAGATCAACAGTCGGGAACACGAACATTGTCGAATATTGGATTGCACAATAACTTTTTGTAATCATCAGCCGCTGTATTGCCGAGCATCATGCATTCAAGAACAGAAGAACTAGCCTACTTTGAAAGGAGCCATTTCGAGTTTTGAAATACTTGACTTGCTTTGAACCTAGGAGAGGAGGGAATCACCATTCCCTCCCAGAGTCCAAAAAAGCTTCACAGCCCAAAGCGCGAGAACGATGCTGAACACGCTCTTCGGCAAGAGCTCCAAGGAGCCAGCTATCCCCAGCGGCGACAGCGACAGCAGCAGCAAGAGCCCGACGCTTAGCACTGCACTGTCGTCGTCATCTTCATCTCCTGCTGCCGCTGCGCCTGCTGCTGGCGAACAGCAACAGCAACAGCAACCGTCTGCCGCCGCCGCCGCCGCCACTACCTCAATTGCACTCACTTTACCGGCAGATGTGCTGGCGTTCGCGGTCGCCAGCGAGCTCTCCGAGCCCCAGAAGCGCGGCTTCGCGGGGCTTTGCGCCTGCGCACTCCCCGATGTGAGAGATGGCTCGACCCAGCTGCAGTGGTCAAAGACGTACCTCGCGCTTGTGGTGACCCACTTCCTTGCACTTGAGGGTGCTACCAGTAGTGATATTCCTGCTGTGGCTGCAGTGGATGCGTTCTTGCCGATGCTGACGGTGAGACAGGAGGACGCACGCCAGGGCTACAACTCTGCGGAATTCACCAAGATGCTGGACCCAGCGTCGTATTTGGCGCTGCTCGTGCCGAGTTCGTCGTCGCCTGCTGAGGAGCAGCACGAGTCTAGTAGCTGGAGCTCGCTGTTCGGCTCAAGCAAGGCTCCAGCGAAAAGTACATCGGTTCCAGCTATTACTCCCGCTGGAGATCTAACGCAGGCTTTCCGGTTCCGTGTCGTGAAGCAGCTGCTGTGGTTCACAGTGAAGATGGTCGGCTACGACGCGCGTGCGCGAACGTTGTTCCGTCGCCTGGCGCGAGTCATGGACCTCCAATGGCAGGAGATCGCCATGGAAGAGGGCAATGTGGGGCGCGCGCTCTACGTAGAAGCGACCGCGATGCCGCTTGAGAAGCTGACGCCCAGTTTGAATCTGAAAGACTGGAAGCGCAAGGCTGCGATTGGCGCTGCTGCAATCACTGGAGGCGCACTCTTAGCCGTCACCGGCGGACTCGCAGCACCAGCGATAGCGGGAAGCCTGCTCGCACTCGGCGAAGCGGGAGCGGTGGCTAGCACGCTTGTGGGATCGGCCTCAGGAGTGACAGCAACGAGTGTGCTCTTTGGCGCTGCGGGTGCTGGGGTTGTCGGCAAGAAGACCGACACGCGCACGCGCGGCGTCCAGGAGTTCCACTTCGACCTGCTCTCTGCTGGCGACGGCATGAATGTGTTCATCTGCATCTCAGGCTGGCTCGACAAGGACGACCCGTCTGCTGGAAAAGGGTTCCGGCGCCCTTGGGGGGACAGCCGAGAGTACCTGCTCGTATTCTATCGCGAGCACAGCCCGGACAAAGTTGATCAGCTGGACCAGATCTTGGCTCGCTACGAAGGTCGTGAGGGCGAGCTATTCAAGAGTCTGCGCGAGACCTACAACATCCAAAGTGGGAGTCCAGAAAGTGACCCACTTGGGCTACGTGAAGTTTCTCCTCCTCTTGCTGCTACTGGTATCGATGGTGAGGCCGCGACGAAGAAGAAGTCGCTCTTGAACTTGCCCAAGTTGAGCGATTCTCAAGAATCGGAGAAGCTTCGCGCATGGCGCTGGAAGGATCGTTTCCCACAGGGCGACCAGTACTGCGTCGTGTGGGAAGAGCAGCTGCTGCGCGACTTTGGCGACGAGATGCGGTCGTTCGCGGTCTCGTACGCCAAGGACAAGCTCGTGTCCGCCGCGGGCGACGAGCTCATGACTCTGGGCAAGCTCACGGTGCTCGCCGCGTTGCTCTCGGCGGTAGCGTTGCCGAAGACGCTTCTGGATATGGCAGACGTCATCGACAATGTCTGGACGCTCACGCTAAAGGCCGCGGATGAGGCCGGGAAGATCCTCGCGCAGACGCTGCTGACAAGAGAGCAGGGGTTGCGACCCGTGACGCTGGTCGGGTTCGGCATGGGTGCACGCATGATCGCGTCGTGCCTCAAGGAGCTCAGCAAGAAGCCCGAGGGCGAGGCCTGCGGGATCATCGAGAACGCTGTGCTGTTGGGGGCCTCCGTACCTGTGGACAAGGACGACTGGAAGAACGCGAGACGCATCGTCTCGGGAAGACTCATCAACGGTTTCTCGGAGAACGACTGGATGCTCGCGGTTATGTACCGGTACCAGGGCTGGGCACTCAACTGCGCTGGGATCTCGGCCATCCAGGTGGACGGCATCGAGAACGTCGACCTCTCGACCACGATCACCAGCCACTTTGACTACAAGGACAAGATTGGAGCGATCATGGACCTGCTCAGGCTCGAGGGCTGATGAGGTCCTAATCGATATCCCTGATCCAGGTTTTGAATTGGTGATCGTGATCAAAATGTGACACGCATCTGCCAATTATATCAACGCATACTGTAATTATCAAAAATATTTACCACCTGATTTTTGTTTGTTTTGTGTATGCTATTATAAGCATTCTGTATGATCCAATTGTTTTGTGGATCACAATACTCTTTTCCCACTCACTAGTTTTTTCACAATAATGTTACCGTTGTCACTTTCTCATTCGTCCAAACTCGCAAGAAGCCATCAATCAGACAGACAGAGAACACCTCGCCATTTCCACGCTCTACATGAAGAAGCTCTTCGGCGGCAGCAGTTCTGCTACCACCAGCCAGGAGACCACCACTGCCTCCCATTCTACCACCAGCGACCCGCAGACGATGGACGCGCAGGCACTAACGTTCGCCGCCGACCACCTCTCGGACGCGCAGAAGCGCGGGCTCGCGGGCCTCTGCGCGTGTCTGCTGCCGGAGGTGCACGATGGCTCGCCGTCGCTCCAGTGGTCCAAGCAGTACTTGCAGCTGCTCGTGGAACACTTTCTGGCGCTGCCCAGCTCGCAGGTCGACGCGTACCTACCGATGCTCACGTCCCAGCTCGCGGCGCTCCAGGAGAATGGAAATGATGTATCACCGAAGGATGATAACAACCGGAGTAGCAATACCAGTCGCTTCAGCAGCAGGAGCAGTAGCAAGAGCGTCAGTAGAGAGATGCAGCCGGTGAGTACGCTGAACCCGACGCCGTTCCTGGAGCTGCTGGTGCCCGTGAAGGCGTCCGGTGGCGAGCGGTTCAAGGCGTTTTTCCACAAGAAAGACAAGAAGAAGGAGAACGAGGATGAGCTCAAGGGTAGCCAGCAGCAGCACACTGATCAACTGTCGAGTCTCAAGGCGAAAGAGGCGTTCCGACTCACGATCCTCAAGAAGCAGCTCTGGTTCACGGTCAAGGCGATCGGCTACGACGCGCGTGCGCGAGTGCTGCTTCGGCGGCTCGCGGATGTGATGGAGATCGAGTGGAAGTATGTCACGCTCGAGGAAGTGGCCATCGGCCGCGCGCTGTTCGCAGAAGCTACAGCGATGCCGCTCGAGAAGGCGACCGCGAAGCTCAATGTCTGGGACTGGAAGCGCAACATCGCGATCGGCGCGGCGGCGGTTACTGGAGGCGCGCTGCTTGCGATCACCGGTGGACTTGCGGCGGCACCGGCGATCGCAGCGAGTCTGACTGCGCTTGGTGGTGCTGGCGCTACGATCGGCACGGCGATGGGCTCAGCTGCCGGTATCCATGCAGCGACGATCCTCTTTGGCACGGCGGGTGCGGGCGTCGTCGGTATGAAGACCGACGCGCGCACACGGGGTGTCCATGAGTTTCACTTTGACTTGGTCTCCTCTGGTGACAGCATGAACGTGTACATTTGCATCTCTGGCTGGCTTGACGAAGAAGACCCACCGGCGGTAAAAGGGTTTCGACGCTCGTGGGGCGACAGTCGCGAGTACTTGCGCGCGTTCTATCGGGAGAAGAACCCGGAAAAAGTGGACCAGGCGGACCAGGTCATGGATCGCTACAAAGGACGCGAAGATGAGTTCTTTGGCATCTTGCGCCGAACCTATAGCATTACTGGCGGAGGCATGACTGCTGCCACTCTAGAAGGCAGCGACCCACTACAGATGCTCGCTGCATCTCGCGCTGCGTCATACGCTTCCGGCAATGACGTCGGTCCGTTTACCCCCGAGGCGATGCGCGCCTGGCGCTGGAAAGACCGGTTCCACCAGGGCGACCAGTACGTGCTGCTGTGGGAAGAAGCGCTCTTGCGGAGGTTCGGCAAGTCCATGCGCTCTTTTGCGAAGGAGCAGGTGATGGCGTACGCGAACTCTGAGATTGTCAAGTACACGGCGCTCGCCGCGCTCTTTGCAGCGGTGGCGATCCCGAGGACGATCCTGAAATTGGCGGACATGATCGACAATGTCTGGGTGCTCGCGATGAACGCTGCGGACGAGTCGGGCAGGTTGCTCGCGCAGTCCTTACAGAAGCGCGAGCAAGGGCTGCGGCCTGTGACGCTGGTTGGGTACGGGATGGGTGCGCGGCTGATCTTCTCGTGTCTGAAAGAGCTCGCGAAGAAGCCGGACGAGTGCTGTGGGATCGTGGAGAACGCCGTGCTGCTGGGGTCGCCCGTGCCAGGCGCGAACAACGACTGGAAGAACGCGAAACGCGTGGTCGCGGGACGGTTCATCAATGGCTTCTCGGAGAACGACTGGATGCTCGGCGTGATGTACCGGTACCAGGGCTGGGCGTTCAACTCGGCGGGCATCGCGTCGATCGACGTGGGCGGCGTGGAGAACGTGAACCTGTCGAGCATCATCAACGGCCACATGGAGTATAAGAACAAGATCGGCGTCATCATGGACCTGCTCAACCTGGACAGCTAAGCAACCAGCTTGCCATTCATTTCTAAGGCGTGTGTGTGTGTGTGTGTGGGAACTTCACTTAATAAATAAATACTATGGATGTTGCTGATGAGCTCTAAAACCTATGTTCTTATCCCTTGCTTCCTATCGTCATCGCTTCTGCTTGGTCTGGAGACTGCGCTGCGTAAGCTTCTGGATGTCACGGCTCATCTCCTCCTGCTTGTACTTGGAGTAGTAGATCTTCTTGATGAGGATCTCGGCCTTGCGCCGGTAGAAGTTCACCTGGTTGAGCGCCAGCAGCGTCTCCTCGGGCTGGATGCGCGAGGAACTCGAGCCTATGCGCGTGAGTGGGTTGCTGCGACCGCCGATCTGTAGGCGGGACTTGCTACTGTTGCGCCGCCGCAGGAACCCCGTGGCTGTCTGGTGGGTCCACGCTGTGAAGTAGCGAAAGTTGATCAGATTCGGCATGCACCGTTCCTGTATCTCAATGTACCAGAGCGAGTTGGGATCCAGTCGCAAGAGCCCCAGCGCTGAAAGCGTAAAGGACTGACGCCCCGCAGAGGGGCCGATGCTGCTCAGGATCAGATTCGAGGTCTTGGTGGACTCAAACATGCCGTCCTGGTGGATCGACGACGAGTACCGCCGCAGCACGCTGCCTTTCCGCTGGCAAAGCCGGATGATGTACGACATGTGCGTGATCGCGTTCTCCCACTCGCTCTTCTCCACGGCGATCGCGCCGCGCATGAACTCGACGCGGCTACGCAGCAGGATGTAGTCCAGGTCGTTCAGCTTCCGGTTGCGTGGCTGGTCGTCCAGGATCTTGAACGACGACTGCATGCAGTCGGTCGCGAACGCCAGCTCCTTGGCCTCGATCGCCTGCTCCGCGGCTTTCAAGTACGCCTCCAGGGCCGCCTTGGAATTGCCCGAGCGCGATAGGTGGTACCCGAGCATCGCGAGTTGCTGGTAATGGTGCACCGGTGTAAGTGCTGTTGCTGGGGCTAGTGACGCGTTCTCTGTACAGGAGGATTCCGATGCAAGCGACGGTAGGCGAGTCTCGAGCGACGTTGGATCCGTGGTGGTCGCTTCACTGAGCCAGTGGCAGTACAACGCGTGCAACGCCTCACGCTGCGAGGGCAGCATCGTGTCGTACACGACGAGCCGCATCTCCTCCGAGTTGAAGAAGAGCATCTTCTTGCGGTCGTCAATGGTCAGAATCGCCTCTTTCTCGCACTCAGTGAGCCCGATGCGCACTTGCTTCTGAATCGAGAGCGCCGAGTCCGAGTGCGGGATCTTGAGCTTGAAGCCGCCGAGGTCGTTGCCGCTGTCGTCGCGCTCGGCCGTGAGGAACATGTTCAGAATGCGATTCACCATGCGCTCCTCGACCGGCTCGGGGTTGATGCTGATGACCTTGATCGCGAGCTGCGCGAGTCCGTCGAGCGCGTCGATGCAGGACATGACCCGCGCGCGGGTGTACTGCGGCACCTGCATGTCCAAGTCGTCGAGGTCCGACAGGATCGTCACGATGCCCGTGGTGCGGTCGATGCTGACGTACTTGGACGTGACCATGAACTCCATGAGCTTGATAAGCTCGGCCGGGTTCCCGTCGGTCCTTGCGTACACAAAGTCGAGCACCTGGGTGTCCATGATCGCGATGTGGTAGTGCTGACAGAGAAACAGGCTCGTGATCTGGTACGAGAAACACCGTATCTCCTGCCGCTTCACGTAGGGGAGCTGCTCGATGAGCTCAAAGAGCGGCTGGTTCATCGTGCGTGACTGGGACCGCGTCGCGATCAGGCAGAACACGTTCGGGAGCTCTTCGAGCACTTTGAGTACGAGGCTCCAGCTCATGCCGTCCATCCACTGGGCGTTGTCGAAGATCAGCAGGATGGGCTTGTGTGCGCTCAGCGCCTCGACCATCGAGAAGATTATGTGCTCCAGCGCCTTGGTGCGCTCTTCGCCCTTCATGAACGCGCCAAACGAGCCCTGGTACAGCTGGTCGTAAGGCAGTAAATCGTTCAGGATTGGCACCATGGACCGCGATATTCGAATCTTGTGCACCAGATAGTCCACGACGGGGACGCGCTCGTAGGTGGCAGCGAGGCTTCCAAACGCTCGCTGTCCAGCCGGCTGAACGCCTTTCTGGAGTGAAAAGGCCGACGTATTGCTCTTCTCGCTGCTAGTGACGCTGCGATCACTACTGCTGCGCTCAACTTCAAAGCTGCGCAAGTCGGTGGCTTTCGCTGGGTCATTCGTCGTTCCAAGATCAGACTGCACCTCGGTGTCGCCAGCTCTTTGGTATGCTTCTAGGTTCGCCGCGGCGATGACGCTGTCTATCTGCTCTTCGATGTTGCGCTGCGAGTCAGCACTGAACGACAGGTCGGCGATGAGGGTACCTTTCGCCATCTTGACGGTACGGTGCGTCATCTCACGCACGATGCCGCTCCAGGCATGGAACTCGGTGGTCGAGTCCACGGGGTCCCCGACACCCATGAAGCACCGCGTGTGGTGGTACAGGAAATGCCGCAGGAGCATTGTTTTTCCTGTGCCACTCTCACCCGCGACGATTAGCACGCGATGCGCAGTGTTCGCTGTCCCCCGGCGGTCGCTTCGCAGCGATGACGAACCAAAGAGCGGTACGTTCTCGACCAGTTGCTCAGAACCGTAAGGGAGTGCGTGCACCGAGTCCAGGAGCGAGCTCGGGTCCAAACTCGTCTTGGTCTGCTGGTGCTGCACAGGGAACACTTTCACCCGTGCGGTCTTGCCCTTGACGCTGATCTCCTTCAGGTCTAGGTACTCGATGGACTCTTTCGTCTCGTCCCGAGTCTTCTCGTCACAGAGCACTTGGCCGATATCCGCTGCCGACATGAGCCGCGCTGCCAAGTTAATTACGTCCCCCACGACTGCGTATTCGGCGCGAACGTTGCTGCCGACCGAGCCGCAGAACGCGTTCCCCGTTGTGACGCTGCGTACAGGACATACGAGACACACACACAGATGAGCCAGAGAGGTAAGAGCTAGCTCAGCAGCAAGGAGTGCGTACCCGATGGATGCTGGGATCTCTTTGTCAAGAAGATAGCTCGCTAGCTTGACGCCGCGTAGTGCTGTCCCAAGAAGTAACAACCCAAGGTGGCACAGTTAGTTAGCTAGCTAACATCTCAATACGGCACAAGTGTCTAGTGCTTGCAAGTTTTAGAGACCTCACCGTTGTTCTCATGGTAGAATGGTGGGAGTCCGACCACGACGATCGCCACAGCACCCTTGTCGTCAATCACAAACTGCCGCAGCGTGCCCTGGACCTTGTACGCGGACTCCTGGATCAAGCAAAGGTACTTTTGCACATGCTCCAGCTGCTGCGTGGGGTCCGCGATCTCTTTCACGCCTTCCATTTTGATGAACACGGCGGTGACATTGCGCGTGCACGGGTTCAGCACAAGCCCTTTTTGGAGGTAGGACGAGATCGTCCCGGGCACATACCCTCGCAGAAATGGGATGAGCTCTCGACTCGGCCTCAGGTTTTGGAGCCACCGCCGCCGGTGATGTGAGGACTGCGACACGCTCCAGACGATGTGGTTCCCGTTTGCAGTCGCTCCCATTTCGAGCTCGATATCCAAACTCTCCTGGGAGTCTCTCAGCGCGCTGTACGCCTCACTGGAGAGCGCAATCTGGCCCTTCTTCGCGTCCTGCTCGGCCTCGCTGATCTGTCGGTTCGCGTCCCCACCCAGGTAGAACTCCCAGCGATTGAGCACGCCGCCGACGTGGTTGCCCGTGACTTTGCTCACGCCGATGCCCACGTGCATGCCCAGAGTCGACAGGTTCCCGTTTGAGACTGAGATGGACTCGAGGATCTGCAGCGCCTCGAGCGCGCACCTCACGGCGCTGTACGTGAGGTGGCCCGGTGGAGTTACTTCACCAAGGCTCGCCTCGGTCTCCCAGAGCACGATGATCGCGTCGCCTGCAAACTTGATAATGTCGCCCCCGTGCTGCAAGATGACGTCGATCACTGGCTCGAGTGTCTTGTTGAGCGTCTTTGTGAGGGTCTCTACTGCCACTCCCTGCGGTGCCGCGGGTTTGGAGCGACCCACAAAACTCACGGACCGCTGGCCGATGTTCTGGTTTGAGAGGATCAAGTTCGCGCTCTGTCGGCGCTGGACCATGAGGTCTCGTGGCACGATGTTCACGTTCTCCGCCTCTCGTCCCGTGCTTCCTTCACTACTGCGTAGCGAGCTGCGACGCGCATCAAACTCGTCGGTTGTGCCAAGCGTTGGCAGCAGCGAGGTGCGACTCGCGATCTCGGACACGTCCGGACCAGCTCTACCCCCGCTGGACCGGTTGAAGCCGCCCATAGCCGGCTTGCTGTTGATTCGGAACCGCTCGTCTTCGCTGAGCTTGCTGCCAAGCGACGAGAACCCGGAGATGTCGAAGAGCGCGAGCACAGCAGTGAAGGTCGTGGACTCGGGACCGCGTAGTCGCTCGGGTTTGTTCATGAATCTCGACACGACGATGCGGGGAACGTGACGCACGAGCACGTTGAGCTCTTTGGTCTGAGGATCCATGTTGAGATCGAGCGTGGGGGCTCGTGTGGTCGCACCTACTAGCCAAGTCGCTGCGATCTCGAATACACTCACAGCAAAAGGCAGTGAGCCCGTTTGAGACTTCTCCACACGATAGACAGACAGAAACTCTGAGAGTCCTCTGCAGGTCTTGTCCTTCAGGAATGCCTTGGCGAGAAGCGAGGCGAGAACAGATGCGTAAAGCAGGACTGAGGATCAGTTCTCTCCTTGGATCATGCTTTTTTCTCCAAGATTAGCTGCGTGGTGCCGTTGGCCAACTACTGATCAGTAACTCTCTGCATTCCAATGGGATTGCACTATGAATAAGACTCGTTTCAGTAGAAGATTCCCATGCTTGCTGTTTTCTCGTTAATCTTCCGGACATTCTTCAGTCGTCATACAACGTACGTAGCCAACCAACGAGCAACAGTGCCATAATCCTACGACCACTGTCCTCCTCGCTGACGAGTAGTACTGGATATCTGCCTGCTTACGCACGCATGCGAGCGCTTGGAGTCTGGGCTCTCGCGTACTCCTTACCAGCCTTCGGGGTCGCGATCGATCGCACGCGTCGACGCGCCACTGGTGTGTGGTAGGGCGTGGAGGGCGTCATGGGCGTGGGCGTGCGAAAGGACTCGGGCGTTCGCCCCACGAGCGCTTCATTTTCGTACGCGACCAGTTGCTGCCTCTCCTGCTCTGCGTCGTCGTCAAGTCCGTCCGCCTCTGCAGCTTCCTGAGCACGCTTGGCCGCGACCTGCCAGTCAACACGAGACACCCCCCAGAGCAGGATGAGCACCTTGAACATCTCGCCGTAGGTGTCAGCCCACCAGAAACCGTCGAGCCCCCAGCCCCAGGTGATCGGCAGCAAGTAACTGAACGGGATGTAGATGCACCAGGACGCAAAGTTGTTGGCCCAGAGGTTGATGTGCGCGAGCGAGAGCGCGTTCATGACCGCGGTCAGCAAGAAGCGCACGAACGCCACGAGGATGCAGATCACGAACACGAGCAGCGCGGACGAGCACATTTCAATGATCACCGGGTCGTTACTCCACACCTGGAAGATGTAGTTGCGCAGCGTGAGCACGAGGCAGAGCATGATGATCGCACCAGAGAACACGATCGTCGAGCCAATGTACAGCACGCGCTTGGCGGCAGCGGCGCTGCCTTTGCCCAGGTAGCGCGACATGCGAATCTGCGTCGAGGTGGAGAACCCACTGACAGCCGAGTTCGCGACGCCAAACACACCGCCGAGCACGGACTGCGAGGCGGCAATGTTGGGACCGAGGAAGCCCGAGAACGCGCCAGCAATCGCAGCAGACGCCCAGTCCACGACCGAGGACGCACCCATGGGGATTGCCAGGCTCAGGAACACCTTCACACGCTCCTGCTCGAGGCACTCGCGCGTCCAGCCGCCCCAGTACTTTTCGTGGTAGCGCTTCCACCACACTGTGTAAAGCAGGAAGAGGATCAGCTGCAAGCACGTGCTTGTGACGGTCGCGAGCGGCGAGCCGATGAAGCCGAGCCCTTCCCAGCCAAACGCACCGTAGATAAACAGCTGGTTGAAGAACACGTTGAAGACCATCGTGAGCACGCTGCAGATCGTCGCCGGCATGATGATGCCCTGCGCGGCAAAGTACGTCGAGCACGCGCCGTAGATGTACTGCGGGATGAGACCAAGCGCCATGACCATCGCGAATTGGCTGCCGTAGTGCACCGTCTCCTCATCCTCCATCGTGATGCCGATGAAGTACCCGACGCAGAAGTAGTAGACCATCACGGGGATCGCGCCGATGACCGAGAAGATGACCGCGGTTTGCAGCCAAATGCCGACGAGCTTGTTGTTGCCGGCACCGTACGCCTGGCTACACAAAGTGCTAATCGCCTGGATCGAGAACTGGATGAACGTCGACGGTACACCCATCCACATCGCAGCGAGCGAGACACCCGCGAGCTGCTTCGTGCCGATGTGACCCTGGAACGCGCTGTCGGTGATCGTCATCGCCTGGCGCACCATCTGGCGCAGCGAGAGCTGCACGGCCATGCTCGTGAGCTCCCAGAGCTCCTGGTTCAACGGGATGAGGCCGTGCACACCATGCACGCGCGGGTCGACCGCTTTCTTGATTTGAGGTTGCTGCAGCAGTGACTGTGCTTCCGGCTCGGGCTCGGGGCTCTTCTTGTTCAGCAAGCTGGTCTTCTCGTTCGAGGTGTTGTTGCTCATTGTGGCAGACTTGAGTGCTAGCTCGCTGTCGGATAACGGAGTACGAAAGCTGGAGATAAGCCTAGAGTAGGTGCGTGAGGGAGCAGATTCTAGAATGAGGGGAACACATGTGGTGGCCTCGACCCCCCCCCCCCGTCACACACACATACACGCAGTCCTGTGCGCATTTTTCCTGTGGATCATCTTGAGAGGAAGGCCGACAGGGGAAGCCACCATCCATTCTGGACCCTGCGCAGCTTCGAAATTTGACTGGCTGCGTGTGCATCAACATCTTCACGAGGGCGGGAATTCAACTGTGGGTACGCTTGCGCTGATGAGGATGCGCTGTCTTGGTCTTCAGCTGAGGTGATTCGTCGACGTGCTTTTGGACCTCGTCAATTGGCAAACTACAGATGAAGATGAAGCGATCCAGTTTCCGCTGCGTGGCCATTTCCCCAATCGCACCAAGCATCACGCAGCGTAGCCATGTTCTGGTTGCGCCCTGTCTCCTTTCCGTCTGTTGTCGACCACTCGTTTCGCGCGTTTCTGTTTTGTCGACTCAGATGAGATGAGGCTGGTCCTGGCTTGTCTCATTTTTTTGAATGAGGTAAAAACCTTATATATTAATGTAACGTTTATACAATGCTACTCTCACCAATACAGCTTCTTTGAAAACAACCTGTATAATTTGATACTGCAACTCTTTTTTGATTCGATGATGGATCCCTGTAAAAATCGAACAACTGTGGCACACCAGCGAGTGACTGTCATTTAAGAAAGGATTTCAAATGCCGGTACCACTGGGTATACAACCGGTTTTAAGAGTAATACCAGTGCTTTACCATCAAACTCAGCATCTTACTGGTATTTTGGTAAGTGCGCACGCGTACCTACAGCCTACTCAAGCCGTTCTTTCGTCCAAACATCGAAGCCAAGCACGTCAAAGCGCCAAGGATGCCGCTGGTGGTGTTCTGCGGCCTGCCTGGCGCTGGCAAGACGTTCGTCGCCGACGCGCTCGCCGTGTACCTGCGTGAGAACGTGCAGGGGGACGTCGTGCACATCACCGAAGCGACCGTCAACATCAGCCGCCGCGACGGCTACAAAGGTACCGCGCCCAAATGTACAAGATGAGCTGTCCGTGCATCAAAAGGCATTCGCAAGTGTGATGGTGGTGCTTATCGATTGTGTGTTGGTTGGTGTGTTGGCGTAGATGGTCGCGAAGAGAAGAACTCGCGCAGCGCACTCAAGGCCGCGGTGGAGAAAGCCGTGAACGCCAAGACAATCGTGCTGCTGGACGCGCTCAACTACATCAAGGGCGTGCGCTACGAGCTCTTCTGCAAGGCCAAGGCCGAGAGTACGACCTACTGCGTCGTGTACGTCGACACGCCGCTGCCGCTCGCGCTCGAGCGCAATGCCAGTCGCGAGGACCAGTTCGATCCATTGTTGTACGTATCTGTTCTTGTGGTAGGTAGGGACTCGCTCGCTTTTACAGACGCTCACCCCAGTCCTTGTCGCCTCTATCTCAACAGAATTGAAGAGCTTGCATCACGCTTCGAAGTGCCGATTGAGAAGAACCGATGGGACAACCCGTTGTTCCACCTCACGCCCGAGAGCATCGCCGCCGACAGGCTCCCGCTCGACAAGATCGCGGACGCGATCCGCTTCGGCAAGATGGTGAAAGCGGGACTCGCCACCAAAAAGGCGCCGGTGGCCGAGACGAGCTTCGTGCAGGAGCTGGACGAAGTGACGAGCCTCATCGCGGACGCGCTGATCGCTCACCAGCGCGACGGGAGTATCGCCGACAACCTCAAAGTGCCGAAAACCGCAAGCATGCTGCTCATCCCGCGCAGTATGCCGGCGTCCGAAGTGCGGCGCCACCGCCGCCAGTTCATCAAGATCTCGCAGCTGCGGCCATGCGCGATCGCGGCGATCGGCGACCTCTTTGTAGAGTACGTAAACCAGCAAGCCTGAGTGAGGTTAGCGATAAAGCGAAAGGTTTTGCATAGAGACAAACGTCTGGTTCTATTCTGTTTGTTCGTAAGGTGTTTAATCTAATTCCCCACACTCATTCGCGGCGCTCGAGTTCCATGTAGTCGCGCGCCTCGACTTCCCTCGTGAGCATCGAGAGCTCGCACGAGAGCGTGCCCATGAAGAAGAGCTGGCACACGATCGCGAATGCCTCGAAGAACGCTTCCTGGACGGCCGTGAAACCCAGCGGGTTGGGCCACGAGCCGTTCACGCACAGGAAGAGCAGGCCAACTGGGTCACACGCAGGGCAAATGGGAGCAATCAGAAGTTTACAAGTGAGTACAAGCAAGTTCCTACACCCACACAATATACCAATGCAGCAGCACAGTACTTACATAACACGGTCGAGGCGATGCCCGCAAGGATGAAGAGCCGGCCGAGCGTGAACGCCATGGGGATGCTGAGCTTTCGCCAGCGCTTGAGCGACGCCCAGACGCCCGCGTTGCCACTACCGCCCAGGGACAAGCACGTCGAGTCCATTGTCATGGCCTCACGCTCTTTCTCCTGCAACAGTAGCAGTCGGCGCGCCAGGTGGCAGAACACGATGAGCACCCAGGAGGAAATGAAAAAGAGCACGGTGAACGTGATGTGCGCGTCGTGGGCGCTGCGCATGTCCATGATCGCGAGCCCCGCGAGCGTCACTGCGGTCGCGACGCCCGCCATAATGCACACGAGTGACGTGTAGTACGTCTGCGCGTCGCCCGTGGTGTTGAGCCGCAGCTTCAGGAACCAGTAGAAGAGACAGCTCGAGACCAAGATGAAGAACGCCGTGCCGCACATACCGATCATGAACGCCGTGCCCTCGGGACGGAACGTCGCGGCGTACGAGAGTGTCGGGTAGTCCTTGGTGCAGTCGAAGTGATAGGAGCACGCGAGCCCCTCGGTCACGACCATGGTCGAGATGCCGACGATCGGAATGAGCAGCGCGAGGAAGCCCACGGTATCGGCGTTCCGGATCGCCTGCATCGTGATCTCTCTGTTGTTGCTGTTAGAGTAGCGATAGCCTCGCTGGCGGTGGTAGAGTGGCGCCTTGGCTGCTTCAGGATCGAGCGTGTCGAATAGATCGCTCTGGTTGTCGGCCCGGTCTTCTTCGTCGCTGCTGCTCGTAGCGGAGAACGAGAGCGCGGACGACACGGAGCTGCCGAAGGACTCGGACGAATAGGAGCGCGGGCGGTGGTGAATGCGCTGCTGCTGCGAGTCGTCGTCCGAGTTGCTGCTGCTGTTGCTACTGGCGTCGGTGTCGTTATCGGCGTCGGCTCCCTCTTCGTCGTCACTCTCGCTGTCGGGAGAGCTCTTCTCGTCGTCACTTGACTGTGCGCTGCTGGCGTCTTTGTCTGACGAGCTGCTCGGCTCTGATTGGTCGCCTGTGAGGTACGCTTCCGGAGGAAGAAGGGGCATCACGGCAGTGAACCGAGACGGCGGTCGTGACGTCCGTCCCAGCAAGTGCATGGTCTGTTCTGTTGAACAGCGTGGTACTCTGTCGACTGGCAGCAGATGCAGAGTGATACGTGAGACTGCGAGATGGATGCATTAAGCTCAGCGCCATGGCGGTGGCGGTGGTGCTTGTGATGGCGTTATTGCTGACTGATTATGCGGAAGAATCGGTTTCGCGCCAAGTCACAGATCAGCCTTCTCACCTCTTTTAATAAGTATCCATTTTCAATAGTGGATAAGTTGATCTCAAAAGGATTTTTCTGAGTCTTTATGTATTGTATTTTTTATGCAAAAGTATTTGCTAATTATAGAGTCAACAAATAATACCACTTCACCTCCATTTTGCAATCCAAATGCTACGAAACGACGCGACCAAAAAGCCATTGATTGGATCGATATCGCTTAGTGCTTCTTTGCGACGCTGCGTGCGGCTGCTTGAGACTGAACTAACGCTGACCGTCCCGCCCACCTCGCGCACTTGTTGGCAATGATCACGCCGACGCGCTTTGGGCTCAAGTACGCGCCGATCCCGACGCTTGCGCTCGAGTACGAGGACGACCTCCGCAGCATCGACGACGGTGCCACCACGTCGCTCTACGTCTACAATGGCGGCAATGACAATATCAATGGCAAACAGGCAAGACGCATGAAGAAGCTCCATGTGGTGGAGCTCCCCGCACTGACCAAGCACTCGGAGGCGGTCGCGGTCGCACGCCAGTTACAGCAGGACAACCAGCGCTTTCTGTCGCCAGCAGTTGTCAAAGAGGACCAGCTAGTGCGGCTGCTGGAGCGCTTGATGGCGCATCTGCAGGCCACAGAGATCAGCGTGTCGCCATCGCAGCAGTCACCATCGATTGCTAGATCTGGTGTGGGCAATGGAGTTAGCGCTGATGGTAGCGGATCAATCGCAGCGATGGCTGGGAAGTTTGGTTTTGGTACTGAAGTTGCTGGTTATGGTGATGAAGGTGACGAGAATGGGCAGGAGAGTGAGAGTGAGAGTGAGCTGGAGGAGAGCGCTATGGACGAGTCCATCGCCAAGGCTTCGGCGTCAATGGACATCTCGAGGGACGATGACGACGACCAGAGCAATACTAATGATGATGGTGATGATGGTGATGATGGCGATAACGACGACAGCAAGTTCAAATCTGTAGCCCACGACAGATTCCAGCAGCATGATGGAGAAGACGCTGCTATTGCAACAAGCAAGCCAGTGGGTGACTCTGCATACAGCCACAGCCAGAAAGCTCGAGACCAGTCTGGAGGCAATGGCAATGACGCGTCAGCTGTAGCACCAACAACTAAACCTTCCGGTTCTGCTTCTGATGACGAAGACGAGGCGCGAGAGGTGCAAGATGATGCGGCCAAGCGGAAAGTGCTGCGGAGCGAGTCTGAGGCGAGCGACGACAACGAAGAGGATATCCAGTCCGAAGAGCTCGAATACTTCTCGGAAGACGCGAGCGACGAAGACTCATTCTAGCTAGAAGACTCGTTCTAGCTAGAAGATATATGGAGCGGTTTGTTTACATGGGTGGGCGATATGGCGAACCCACCAGTCTCACAATAAATACAAGTTCGGGTCTCAAACAAATTTACAGTGCTCTCTCGCGCGTACTCACGGTGACTCTTGTTGTAGCTGCTCAAAGAGCGACTTGATGTGCTTGAGATTCTCTTTCTTCAAGTGGCGCTCGCGGTCAATCTGGCCAAACATGAGTGATCAGTTTTAATGCAACGTTAGAGACAGATCCCATGAACTCAGTATCAATTCATCCACATACCTGAGCGAGCAGTACACGCATCTCCTGATCGCTCTGAGCATTGCGTTTCCTCTCAAAATCGACACTCACGCGCAGCTTTGCATTCTGCGCTGCGACGTCTTTCAAATCGCTCGAGATGCTCGCGTACCGCTGCATCATGTCGCGGCGTTCGGCTTCCCACTGGATGTGCAGCAGCTCGCGAGACTCTTCGGCCCCGATTTTCACGCGCTCCAGCTCCTCTTTGTGCTGCTCCAGATACTTCTCGAGCTTTTTCTGGAACAGCGCGTTCTGGTCATTGAGCACGTCTCGCATGCGCTCCATCTCGGTCTCGATGAGCTCGAGCGCGCCGTGCTTTTTCCCCAATTCGTGCGAGAGATCGTCGATTTCCTGCGCTTTCACCTGTAGCGCGCGCTCTTTCTCGTGCAGCTTTGATCTATGTCGCTCCTGTCTCGCCTCTAGGTCCATGATTTTTTGAATATTCTCGTCCAGCGCCATCTCCAGATCCTCAACCTGTCCCTGGAGATCAAGAATCTCGTCCTGCAGTTGCTGCTCACTTCCCTCCTTTTCTTTACGCAGCTGCGAGATCTGCGTTTGCTGGTGGTCGAGCATCACGTCCTTCGCCTTGATAGCAGCTTGGAGATCGTCTTCAAGTTTCTTCAGTGCCTCGATTTCGCTCGCTTGCCGCGCCATCTCAGCCCGTAATCTGCCGTTGATCGCACGAAGCTCTTCCGTAGCGGCTTCGATGCTCTCCAGCTTGCCGTTCTTCTCTTTCGCAGCATCAAGTTGCGTTTTCAGATCCGTGACTTCATCCGAAAGGTTTTTGAGCGTCACTTTGAATTCGTCGGCTCGTTTCGTGTCCTCCACGAACATCTTCCTCTTGTCATCTTCGAGAATCGCCTGTAGCCTGGAAATCTCGCTCTGTGCATCAGCCTCTCGCTTCAGACTCATCTGGTACGCTTCTTTCAACCGTACCATGTGTCGACTGACCTCCTGGTACTTCTTTTGCAACAGCTGAAGCTTGCTCATCGAGTGGTAGTGCTCTTTGCGAAACTCCATCTCGATCTGCGCGATCGACGTCTCGAGGCGCTGCTTGTACAGCTCGTTCTGCTGCTGCGCCATTTTCTCAGCACGGTCAGTCGTTTTCATGTGCTGCGCTTTCAAATCTTCAATGTCTTCACTTTTGGAAAGCAGCGTTCGCTTGAGTCGGTGGATATCTTCGTCTTTCTCGATGCACTTGCTGTACACAGCCTCCACGTTTGACTTGAGCTCCTTTACTTGGAGCTCGAGCTGTAGGTTTCTCTTCTCGGCTTGTTCGTGTCGATCTTTGTGATTTTGTACTTCGCTTGAGAGGCGCTGAGCTACATTGTTCTGTTCAGCAACAGCACGCTCTAAAGAGACAGCGAGCTCACGTACCTTTGCTTCACCTTTGATGAGTGCGACTTCTTTGGCTCGGAGCTCATTCTCTTTATCCTGCATCACTCGAACCAGCTCCTCGTTTTTATCCTGCGTGATGTCGATTGTGCGCATCAAGTTGGACTCGATTGTCTTCAGTTGCTCCAACTCAAGGCGATGCGACTCCTTCAGCGCTGCGAGCTCGCTCTCCAGCAGGGTTTGCTGCTTGGTCTGCGCCTGCAGACGCTGCTCATCTGCAGTTGCTGACGCTTCATGCGACCGCACCTGGTCTTGTTCTCTCTGCATTAACCGGTTGTTTGCCTCCTCTGCAGCCATTTCGGCTTTTGTAGCTCTCACAATCGCCACCGACAGCTCCTCCTGAAGATTTGTAATCTGCGCAGACAGTTCTTTCTCCTTGACAAAGCTCTCGCTCTCCTTCAAGAAACGCTCTTTCTCCTTCGCGAGCATTTCATTCTCTTTCTGGATAATCACTTGCTCGCGGCGAAGGATTTCCTTTTCAAAGTCAAAATCCGTGTTTGTCGCCGCTTCTTTGGTCAGAATTCGCTGGACGTTAGGTTCCTGTGGAGTCGATTGGGTGATTCGAACCGATGGACTGCCAATCTGCTGCTCTGGTCTCCTGTCTGCTGCCAGCCCTGTATCTCCAGTAGATCCGATGGGACTAGACATTTGGAGATTCTCTATTTGAAGAGACTGGTTCTGAGTGGCCACAGTCCCGGTTGGTTGAGCACGTTCCCTCTTCGGGCTTGTCAGCACCACGAACCCTCGCCGCTCGATAGACTCAACCACTGTCTGTATCGGAGCCAACTGCGACGGCTGGTTCCGATAATGTGAGGCAGCACTGCCCCTTGGTACTTGTCGTGCCAATTCCGCTTGCTGACTGCTACCTCTTGGAGTGACCCCTGGTGTCCTCCTCCCTGCACTTCTAGGTTTCCCCGGTGTTGAATTGTTTGGACTCTGCTGAGGGTCTTGGTTGCTTCTGGCTGCAGTCGCTATATCCCGCTTGATGCGCCGTAGGATTGACTGGTACTTTGGCATGTACAAGTTCCCAACTTCTTTCAGCAATGACACCTCTTCTTCGTCTAGGTACGTCAGTCGTGGTAGCATCTGCACCAATTTAAAAACCACACAGGCTCTTTAGTTTGACATTCGCATGGATGGCGGTTGCTATGGGTGAATTAACGCGCACCTTGATGATCGTTTGCGTGTAGTCGCCTAGTTCGCAGACTGGGTTGATCTGGGATCCGTCGTGCGCCTGGAGACGCAGCTGAGTCAGCCGCTACACTCATGCAAGGATAATTAAGACAACACACACACATCACATCCATCAGCTACGAAACCACCATGAGCCATACCTCCGAAGCCTCACATTCTGTTACTTTGCCCAACCTTGTGATGCTGAAGCGAGATGATGCTGCAGTAGTCTGCGATATCATTTTGACGCAGGTCAAGGTATCGGAGCTTTGGGAACTTGATCGGGCGAGTGAGGCCATCTAATGCCTTGATACTATTGTGTGCCAGCGAGAGCTCTTCGAGTCGAGGGAGCTGCGGAAATCCTAGCGTGGAGGTGATGCTGAAGCTCTCCATTTAATCAGCACGATCGTCACCATGAGCAAGTCAGTCAGCCGTAACCCTGGCTACTAGTGAGCATAGTAGACTTGGTGCTGTGAACAAATTCGCTAACCTGTTTGCCGAGAGATCCAAAATACGCAGGTGCACGAGCTGCTCGAGCGCACTGAATGAGATCTCCTGGATGAAGTTGTTGGAGAGGCAGAGCTCAACCACTCTGTTTGCACATATCCCATACATCATACATATGTCCGAGATACATCGAGCACGTAATTAGCCACACGTTAAAACAGATGAACGCTTACCACCAATACGTAGCCGGCGTCCTTCTTAATGGAGTTGTTGACATGCAAACGCACCCAGAGAACGCTTCGAGGCCGTCCATGTTCTCGATGAAGTTGCCGTGCAAGTTGAGCTGCTCCACGAGCTCATCGCTCTCATCGTCCGCCACCTAAGTCGCAAACAGACACATTCACGCACGCACACAGTATATACAAGCACGCAGTCTCCCATTGAGATCATGTCATCTATACAACAATGAGATCACCAGCGCTACATACACTCAGAGCTCCTCATTACCAGATCGTCGATGGTGCGCACGCCCGTGTTCACGCGGCTGAGCACGCGCAGAGCGTCAGCAGCTGCGATACCGTCATCACCGTGTATCTGCTCCTCTCCAGCGACGCCTTGTTGCTGGTGACGCTGACAGCCGCCAAAAGCAGCAGCAGCAGTGCCGGCATCATGGGGCTCTTGTGCGCACCGCCGGCGGTCGATCGCCATTCGGATGAGCTGGAGCAAGGTTTTTGATTTCAAAAGTCCAAAGAGCGCGGTCAGCGATCCTGCACTATACCTTTTCGATTAAGTTGACACGTATTTAAACCGATGAATAACTGTGCATCGTTTTCTCTCGTTTAAATCCGACTCTAGAAACTGATACTGACTGGTGAAATGGGTCACTCACGACACCCTGACAAAATGGTTGGTTAGATGGTGGGCGTCAAGCTCAAAACCATAGAGCACTCACCTGAATGAACAGTACTCCAAAAGCGCCAGCCAGACTACTCTCTGAGCAGTGAGTGTTGTACCCACTCGCTCTGGCGCTAACCTGAGCCAACCAAGACCAGTCCCCTCTCTCAATTGGTTTTGTCCTCAATGTCGTCAGATTCCTGGATGATCGAGGTGATCAGATCACGATTCACCCCTGCTTGTTGGCTGGCCATTGCGCTTTTCAAGAGCGCGTCCTGGTCGTTTGGCACCGCAGCCTCCAGCAAACTGTTTGTGCGGGACTCGCTGAAGAACTTGAGAGACGCGATCAACGAGCGACTCGACGCGATCGCCTCGGCTGCGGACGTGATGTCGCTGATGCTGCGCTTATCAGAAGCCTTGTTCTTGAAAAGATCGGTCAGGCTGACACTGTGAGGCTTCCGCTCGCCGTGTTTGAGCATGACCCCGTAGTCTAGGTAACAACTCGGCCGGATGTACCGCTTGCCGTCTCGAACGATCTCCATGCTGAGTCCATATCGCACGAGGCTGTTGGCTCGAATCGGGATATCGAGCACGTCTTCTAATGGGAGCCGCGCGTACGCTTCACCTTCACGGACTGACTCGTCCTTGCTGCTGCTGCTGCTTCGTGTAAGGTCCCTGGCTGATTCATTCAGGTTCTTCAAGTCCATGGTGTCCACCACGATCGCATTCGATCGTTTCTCCTTGACTCCAACGCGCGCAAGAAAGAGGAAAACCACAAACTTGAGAACCAGCCAGGCTACAATCATCTCAAGACTCAGGAGAATGATGTGAAAGAGCGGCCCATAGAGAATCTGGAGGATGTCGGGTGTGGTCGTCGACCGAAAGTCGTTCGCCTTTTGGAACGTGTTGCCGTGTGCGATGTACCCGCCGAGGAACGATGTCACGTCGTTCACGCGCTGGTTCTCGATCGCCCACTTCTTCTCGCACATGAGGAAGACCTCGTCCCTCAGCTGCACGGAAGCGATCGCGCCGATGACGATGATCTCGGGGTTCGTAATGTATGTTCCTTTCACAAACTGGTACGCGCGCTTCTCGTTCGCGCGCACGAGCCACTGCCAAAGGATCTGCACGGCGCTTGAGATCAGCACCCAGCTCTTGATGCTGCTCAAGTACGCCTGCGCCTTCTCATTCTGCGAATCGCTCCAGGTCCACACGACCGAGTTGGGCAGGATGATGATCCAGGAAATCACGCGCGTAAGCCGCATGAGCCACATGTACGGCGGGCTCTTGTAATACGACGCGCAGAAAAACGAGTAAAACCGCTCTTCTAGAAAGACGAGCTTGTTGCCGGCATTTTGATTCTGTTGGTGGTGAAACTTCTGGAGATTCGATGGCTTTTTGTCTTGTCGCTGTCGGTGGTGTGTTAGATACTCTGGGACGACCATTTTGTCGTCTCGCGAGGTCTCGAACTCGCGAATCCAATGCTGGAGATCCCGGTACTTGGGGGAGAATATCCACTTGAAGATCTCAAAGAAGCTGTAGCAGTGCGTAAGCAGCAGGAACAGGTCGATCACGGCCATGACCGCGTACAGCGCACCATACGAGCTGAAATTGATCGACGTGTGGGACTGAACCGACATCTCGTTCAACTCGGAGTTGTGCGCGATGGTGTACACACTATTTGCGTTCTGGCGAATACCGAACCGCTGGCCAAGTACAGAAATGTCGTCGTTCGTCAGCCATCCCTTGCCATGCAACAGCTTCTGGTAGCCCTTTGTCGCAAACCCGACGAATTCACTGCGGTACAGATTTGGGCTGGCACATCCGAACAGGTTGGCGGTGAAGGTCCCCGTCTCGCCCTCGGTGAGCTCGAACCCTTCGACGCAAATCACGCGGTGCATCGGGATGCTCGTGCTCATCAGATCCAGAAAGCGCAGGATCTCGGTCTCGGTCTCGCTGCCGATTGGAGCGACGTCGCTGTTCAGGATTGTTGTGGCAAAGAACGCGTACCGGTCGTTAAAATATGCTGTGGTCCGGTCCTGGCAGATCGGCGGACGGCGGCCGATAAGGAGGAGCAGGCAGCTCGCCCAGATCGGCGCATCGGCGCGGATGTTGCTCGTCAGCACCAGCTGCGGGACTACTCTCATCTCGTTGCTACTGCTAGAGTTGACGGGGATTCTGCAGTTCTTTGCCAACGCACTCAGGAAGAACGGGCCGCCGTCGGCTCCAAACGCGTACAGTTCGTCGCACTGGGATAGGAACGAGCTCCAGCCGGACGCTACATGCTCGCCCGCGTCCAGGGAGCGAAGTTCTAGTGTCACCGCTGAGACTAAAGGCACTGGATGCAGAATGCTCGTGCTCCCCGATGCGAACGAGTACGAGTCCATGGGGCCGATCCACGCGACCTTGTAAACGATGTCACGGATGTCAAGCACAAAAATAAGCACCACGAAAAGCAGCTTCTTGACCATGAAGAGCTTCGCGTTGAACTGCTGGAGTTTCTCCAAGAGAGACACACGCTGCTGTGCCTGATCATCCGAGCTTCGCGGCGATAACTCAGCAACGGTGGGTGACATGGATTCGGCCATCATCGGCGCTACTGCAACACGAGCCCCAGTGTGATCTGTGAAGGAAGTCGTGAAGTGAGTGCTGCGGTTAGCACGCGCTCCTCCACCCTGAGGACGTTGGTGGTGCCTATACACTTTTGTACTGGCGATTCTTATAACAGCACTGGCTGCTATTCATAAGAATCGCTCGCTTCATCGCGTTGGTGGTGTAAATATAAGCTGAACGAAAGCAGCACTCGATATGTCACGTCAGCGAGTGATAAGTAGCTTGGCCTTCATTTAAATTCAGCAGCTTGCACTGCTCAGCCACTAGGAGTGACGCCCGGGAGCGCTGATTACCCCATGCAGATAGACCATTCGACGCACTTCTGTTGCCGCAAACTGGAAGATCACGGTCAGCAGCCACTGATCCAGCTCATCCCGCGCACTTTTCTTGGTCCTGATGGCATCCTCTCGATTCTCCACGACGGCAACGATGCTCAGGAACGCAAGTTTCTGCGCTTCTGGTACCGAACATCGCAGCAATTGGCGATGGAACGATTGGCGAAAGCGCAGACCTTCGTCCGCCTTCAGTACATTTGAAACTTCTTTCAATTCGAGAGAGCGAAGCGTGCGGTTGATGCTCAAGGCACTGTGCAAATTCGCGAGGGCTTGTGCACTGATGTTGGTATCATTCAGTCGAAGCTCTTGGAGAACTGGAACGTCTCCTGCTTTTTTCGACAAGACTGCGGCGAGTCTCTGCACAAAAACATCACCAATCAGCAGTCGATTGAGGTTCAACGACAGCAACCGACTGCCCAACTCTCCATCCATGGCGACCAAAAGCGCATCTGCATCCGCAGCAGCAAAACCGCACGCCTGTAGGTTTAGACGCTCAAGATAGGGGCAACTCTCCAAGATGAGCGGCAGTGTACCGTCGAGGAAGCGGCAGTTCGAGCAGTCGACTCTGCGGAGGTGACGGCCGATTTTCTCAATGAACTGTCGAAAGATGGGCTGCGTCTCTTGAGACTCGAAATACACGAACTTCACATCGTACTTCCCGTCGAGCTGAGCTGATGGATGCTCGACTGGCTCTCGCTCCATTTTCTCCACGTCGTCTTGCTGTACCCACCCAAGACCGACCCCAGGGACAACGACACAAACCGAGCCGTTTGTGGGGTTCTCATAGAGAGCCTCCAGCTCTGTGCGCTCACCGCTCATCATCGGAATTGCTGGTGAGCGTTTCAATGAACCGCTTTCGATGATCTGGACTCTCGCGCCTTTCTTCACGGTGCACACCATCAGCATGCCGCAGTTAGCCTCCTCCTCACTGCTCGCTTCATCGCGTCCATGCTCATTAGCGTTCAGCAATTGCACTACCGGGTTTCGTAGGGTCTCCACACACGTTGCCATAGCTTGGAGAGTGCATTGGATAGAACCAAGCTTGCGAAGTCTGCACCCGCCAGCAAATCTCTTCGGTCGTGGGTAGAAGAGCCCAAACGCGAGCCACTGCCAGCACTCTCGCTTGACCTCCGCGCTGTGATAATTGTCGACGACGAAGCTTGAGAGGAGCTCCTCTACCACTGGGCTTCCGTAGCGAAGCGCCGAGCCAAGTGCTGCAAAGGGCTTTGCGCACAAGTCGTTCCCTTTCATCGTCACTCGCTTGAGCTTCGATTTGGACGGCCGAGGTGGAGCCTGCGGAGGATTGAGTACCACTCGTAGAATCTGTTGGTACTCATTCGACGTTATTTCTATTGGTAACCCATCTGGAGTCTCATCGGAAACGATGTTGTTGAGCTTGAGTTCTTCGATCTGGTACGCTGCGTTCTTCCTCACAATCTCCGCAACGATCGCTAGCTCGCTAGCGGCCATCCGGTTGCCGCTCAGATCCAGCAAATCGATGCCATACTGGCGATTTGGATGCGCGAATACCCGGTCCAAGAAGCTCTCAAGTAACTGCAACGACGTGCTCGTGAGGTCGCAATTCGCAAACGAGAGGCCAAACGCAATCTTCTCCTTTCGAGGTTGCCCCTGGACTTGAGTTTCATCTTGGGATGCAGCGGGCATCGTCATGAACCCCATCAGCGCCTCCACCAGGGTCGCATCAAACGTCTCCAAGCCGCAAAAGTCGATAACATATTGTGGACTCTCGGGTTTGCCCAAGAGCGAAGTGTCCACGCCGGACGTCGACGTGTCCATCATTTCGGACGCTAGTACGCCCACCCATAACGCGGTCTTGAGCTCTGAAAGAGCTCTCAGCGTCTGTGAGTGGATCAAGAGCCTCGCAAACTCAACCAGCAGCCACGCGCACTGATTCCCATTCGCCTCTACCACTGGGTTGGCATTGAGCGGGAAGACTTGGAATGTGAGCACGGGCACTGTGCTCTCGAGAGGCGAGAGCGACGCATCCCCTGCCGCCATGCGCAGCGTGCGTGAAAGCACAGGCGCCAGAGCCTTCACCAGCCTGGCGCTCTCGCTAGCGAGCGCTTCATACGCGAGAGGGTCGGCGGCGTGACGCATGGCAACCGCGTCAATCATTGGCATTGGTTCCACTTTTTTCCTGTAAAAGGCGAATGAAAGAACCAAACACTTCTGTAGATCTCAGAATATGTACACAAATGATAATGTTGCCTTCTGGTACAGTATACTCTATACAAAGTATACAACTGGGTGGACACTGAGCCTAATTGCGCCACCCATACCGACCTTACCAGGCTCAGGAACCTCCGTGCTTGTCGAAGGTGCGCCAACGATCCCGCTGCGTAGCACTTAGAGATGTCCGTGTTATCACGGGCACGGCATTACTGGTATACCCAACTGATGGTCATGGACAGAATCACCTATGTATGGATTGTGCTTGACGGCGGACAAACATTTTAGCGACCAATGCAATGACAGGGAGACACTTGTGCACGCTGGGCTTGCTTGGTGGTGAAGATCGAGCGGATTGCATCAATCGCACTGTTGCACCCTCCGTGACGCTACACAAACACCAGCAACCACCTCATTTTCGCTCTTCGTGGCCCCTCTCCACTGCCACTCTCTTAAAGGGGTGGAACACAAATCATCACACAATCAGGCTTTTTCTTGGGGTAAGGTCTCTCTTCCCTGGACAACCGATCATCAGAACATATCGAGTGCTCACAACGACTTCAAAACCTGTCGAGCTCCTTAGCCAGAGTAGGCATTGAAGGCTTTGTCTGAGTATCTTGGCGTTCCACGGGGTGGATTGAAGAACACGCTTTCAAGATAAAGGATGTCTCTGGGGAGGGCATCGTCACTATCGCTTTGGTGACATCCGAACGTGATCGCCAAATCTCAGTGGCACGCTAGCACTTGTTCCCGAGAGTCTTGGTTCTCGCTCACACCAACTTGAGGGGTTCGTTTGCGTAATAGTCTCTCACTTGCAACTCCAGCTCAACCCGATACCCTTGAAAGAGTTCGCTGGTAATCTCGAAAGGAGCTCCATAAACTTCGCCAGCTCATCAAAGAAGTACATCGGGTCGCTTTCGATGATGCCGATTTCGATAATGACCCGTTGCTTTTACTGGGGAATTGGCGAGTTTTGAATCAGCGCCAGGATACCGTCTGCCGTCACT
>JAADVO010000218.1:0-44147 GCA_023335655.1 Globisporangium spiculum | reverse complement strand
GTCTCGAACTTGGCGGTGGAGACATCGATCGAGATCCCCCTCTCGCGTTCGCTCTTGAGCTTGTCCATGAACCACGCGTACTTGAACGACGCCTTGCCGCACTCGGCCGACTCGCGCTCGAGCTTAGCCATCGAACGCTGATCGATGTACCCGGTCTTGTAGAACAAGTGGCCGGTGGTGGTCGATTTGCCGGCGTCAATGTGGCCGATCACGATGAGCGAGAGGTGCGGTTTGCTTGACATCGCCTTCATTCTCTAGGCTGTGAAGAATTCCGTGATGAGGAGACAAAGGTGATCGGCTTTTGCGCTTGGCTTGGCTTCTGAAGAGAAGAATGGAGAGTGAGTGAGCGAGAGCTGCAAAGGTCCTTGAGAGTGAAGAGAAGGGAGTCCTTGTAGGCGTTGACTGTTCGTGAGGAAGTGGGTTCAGTATCATTTCAGCGAATCAGAGAGCAGCCAATCAAATCGTCCAGAACCATCACTCAGAAAATTTGTGTCTGAATACAGACCAACACTCACGCTCGCCGTTGAAGTGCTCTGTGTATACTGTAGTTCACTTGTCCATGCGTGCGGACAGTCCGCTCGGATTTTGGATTTTTCATGGGAAATGCGCGGGACTTCGTACAGTCAGCTGTGTGGTATTGTTCACAATTCTGCGGGTTGAGCTTTCTGCGCAATAGCGCAGCGCGCGCACTGTCAGCTAGCAATCCATCAAAAGTGCGGCAACAGTCTTGAAGCCCAAAAGCGGCATGCTACTCCAGATCTTAGTCTGTATTTATAGGGATCACTTGGGCAATCTATCGTCCATTTCTGGTCAATCATTTCGAGAATAATTGTGTTGGTGTTTCTTGGCAAGATAGCTGGTAGATTCTACAGCGATATGCAGCGAATAATAAGTCGGATCAGGCAATTTGCTGTTGCTTCATGATAAAAATACAAATTCAATATCGTTCCAGTCAGTAGCTTCGTCGCAGATAGCAAAGTGCAAGCAAGCTCTTGGGTGTGATATTGACTGACTGCATGGGTGGACAGACGCCATTTACAAGATGCTGTCGCTGAATAGTTACGGATGCGCGCGGCCAGCGCCAAGCAGCAACCAGACGCAGCACCACCACGTGGTGCTCCCACGACTTTCGCTCCATGGTGGAGGCGGTGGGCTCTCACCGACGCCGCCTCAGCAGGCTCGAGTCGCGAACTCGCTCACGAAGCTCGAGATGATGCGTGCAAATGCACATCCGCTCTACCGCACCACTGCTGGGTACGGCTAGGGATTTTGGAGCCGTTTGGCAGTTCCTGTATCACTCACCCCGTATGCTGTGCGCTTGTGATGGATTGGTGGGCTTCTCAGGTTTGACTATGGGCGGTACATGGACTTCAAGGATGTGGCGCTGAGCTGCCCCAAGCACGCGAAACCGGCCAAATTCACGAAAGAGTTCATCGCCGGGACGTTTACGGACTCGAGCCTCACGTCAATCGACAAGAGCAAGCAGCGCGCCGAGTGCTGGCAGCGGAAAGTCGTCGAGCGCACCGAGCAGATGCAGATCAAGTATGACGAGCTCCAGCAGGTGCTCCAAGCCAAGAAGGAGGTGCGTCGATGCGCGCGCGAGCAGAGAAAACGCGAGATGGACGAGAAGCACAAAGCAGCTGTGATCATCCAAGCGAGGGTGCGCGGGTTCCAAATGCGCAAGACGCTACACAGAGAGACGATCCACCGCCACACAATCGCGGCAACTAAGATCCAGCAAGTGGCTCGCTCGCGAGCTCAGGTGCAGCGTGCACAGCAGCTCTTGCAAGACATGAAGCGCGAGTTGCTCAACGTGTACGCGTTCAAGATCCAGGGTATGCGGCGCGACTACTTGTTGCGCGCAGACGCCAAGCTGCAGCTGGAGGCTCGGCGACAGCAGAAGCTCCACGACGCAGAGGATGTGCAGAAACGCGTGCTGGAGATCCAGGAGGACGCTGTGAGAGACATCCAGCGGGTGATGCGCGGCCACTTGGCGCGCAGGATGCAGCGGCAGTTTTCGACAACGTCCACGCTGAGCGACAAGGACGATCCGTCGGCGAAAGAGTACTACGGCGGACGTGGCAGCAAAAACAGGATCGCGCGCAAAACGCTGGCGTCGCTCAAGCGCAGCAAGCGAGACAAGTCGATGATCCGCATCCCACTGGGCATCTCGACCTTCAAAGGGTAACAGTAGCAGGACTCTAGCAGCAGAGTTCTTGTGCATTTGGCAAAGGAAATCTAAGATTTTTTCTCATATAGAAGATCGAATAAAAATGTGCAAGCATAGAAATATGCAACTCAGATGTAAGCTGAAAGGAAAGTACGCTACCTCGCGCTCATTACCCGCTTTGTGTACAGGCAAGAAGTCGAATGACAGACTGACTGATTAATGTCCTCCTGATCATCTGTCCTCCAGGGGCTCAAGTCATGAGGTCGGTAGAGGCGATCAGATCTAATCCGTCTCGGAGCGCGGGAAGAAGCCGAGGATGTCCTTGATGATGATATTCCACACGATCTGGACGACGACTTCCGCCACAATCAGCCAAATCACGATCCACTCGAGCTTCGTGTCGTGCTGGTGCGCGAGCTGCTGGCTCAACACGTCTAACCTACAAGTACAAAAAAACAATTGTCAGCCATCATCCAAAAAATTCATAGCGTAACGCAACAATCAGAAATCATCAAACTTACAATTCACGGAGAATGTCAAGACGGGTGTTGAGGATCTGCACGCGGTTGTCCACGTCGAGATACCGCATCATCTTCTTGTAGAGTGGCTCGTACTCGTCGTCTTCCCAGAAGAAATCTGGCTCATCCAGCATATCGGAATTCAGATTCACGTCACTTCGCTGTAATTGTCCGTAACAAGCAGACACATAAGACGGCGTCAATAAATGTGAACCTTCCACGGTACACTGCTCACCCATGATAAAGAACGTACCTCAATGAATAACCGTCCGATGAGCTTCGAGATGTCGCCCTGCGAGTACTGGATCGAACCGGTGGTCGCCAAATTCTGCGGGATGTGCTTGGTCTGCTGGATCGTCTCTTCCACGCGCTCTTCAAACACGTCCAACTTGGCCGACTGCGCCATCGCAAACGAGATCGCGAGCTTCTCGGACGCGCGATTGCTGCTCAACGTGATCGCGTCATTCACGATACTGCATCATAGAGAAAATTATCAATAATTAGTGCACACAACCACTTTCCACTACCTCACAACAATAAGGCATACCTGTTGGATTCGCCGTAGGTGTAATCCATGTCTTCCACTTCAATCTGCTTGACTGGGCCGACGGAGAACGCGGTCAACGCACGCAAGTGCGCCTGCTCTTCCGTGCGCGTCAGTCCCCAAAACACCGTGCAGCCAGTTCTACAATTCACATAATCATCGCCATTTATTAGTCGCAGTAATAGCATCATATCACAAGTATGTGTGAACTTACGCGAAGTAGAACACATCTTTCTGGCGATACGCCGCTGGGACGATCATGTCGTCACTATCACAACAATAACAACAATGTAACCACACGCAGATTAGCACAACACACATCCACTAATCATAGAGAGTTACAGATACAATTTACGCACTTGTCGTCGACGATTGGTGCGCAGGTTGAGTGGATCGCGCCCATGTACATCTTGTGGGTCCATCCGTTCGGATTCAACTCGCCACCTGGCAGTTGACCCGTTTCCACGCGCTCGAGCCACTTGAGCAGCTTGAACAGCTGCAGCTGGTCGCACGTACAGTACGCCGACACACGCAGCTTCTGCACACTCGGCGGGTCGCGTAGGTGCTTCTTGATGCTGCGCATGCGCGAGCGTCTCGTGAAGCGGTTGATGCTCGGACCCGACGACGGCGGCGAGATCTATACCCACAGTACATGCACATGTTAAAAATTTCATACAAAACATGGCGACAATGTTACTTTATGGTAGCGTAGTGCACTGCACGGTGCTTACCGTTCGCTTGCTTTTCCGGCTCACGAGTCCGCGCCAATTCGCGCGCGGCATCTGGCGACCGGGGAACTCCGGGAGGCCCTGCTGGTTGTAACTCGTCGCGCGGTAGTCGAGCCGGTCGTCGTCTTCGTCGTCGCTTGACACAGTCGTGCTGTAGTGCGTGCCCGGGCCGTAGTAAAAGTGGCGGTGCTGCATCGGTCCGACCTCTACGATACACAAGATAATGCGGATATGCGGGGAAATGGATATTCACACAAGCGCCACAGACAGTTAAGTTAGCATGAGACCAATAGACCCATCCATCCATCCACACACACGCACACGCAGCCATATACACAATGCACAACACAACGTACGGTCGCGCGCTTCCAAGTTGTACACGGCCGAGTCCGAGTTGTAGTTGAGCGTCATCGTGCCGGGCGCGAGCAGCGGCGAGTCCTCGGCGGCCGTGTCCGCGCTCATCTGCGTCTGGATCTTCGCGAGCGCGCCGCCGCGGCCGTTGCTGCGTCTGCTGCCGTTGCTGCTGCCGTGACTGGACATGCTGCTTGGTCTTATGGTCTACTGTTAGGTCTTGTGGTCTGCTTGGCGCTTGAACGACTAATGGAGCGAATGAATGCGGATGCGGAGTGCTTGTCCGCCTCACGCTTTGCTTTTCGGGAGTTCTGTGTGTGCTGTTGCGACATGGAGACCATGGAAAAGGGGATTTTTTCTGAAGGGCAGACAACTGACTTTCTTACTGTCATCATGGAAATTGTGACCCCTACCATTTCGTGATGCTATAACGTGGTTCACACTATTTTTGCTGTGAGTCCCAAAACAAGAACTAATTGATTGGGCGGAGTGGACCACATAAATGAAGGGATGAGAGGGGTACTATTTTCAAAAAGTGGATCTTGAAAGGACACACACACATGGAGACGACCACTCGCTCATTTCTATTGGCGTTAGGAGTAATGGGGGGGATTAAAGCTACCGACGCACCAGAACGCATGCGAATGGGGTGCACACTGCGAACAGCACGCAAGCCTCTATCTATCCACACACACTCGCGTCACCACCACGCTGAGCGACACCTTCACAAGCTAGTGCGTGTGTGTTGAGAGGTACGTTCGTTCGTGCCACCAGCAGGATTAGGATAGAGAGAGAGACCGCAGTCGCCCATTCGTCGCTGACAGGTCGGTTTTGGATGTGAGAGCGAGCCTCCAGTCAGTTTCGATACCTCAACGGCACTCTGCGTACAGGAGTAACCCACCACTCATCACTGCTTATTCCTCCTCTCACTCACTCACTCCCCTTTTCGTCAGCTCCTCCACTCGCCATTTGAACAAGCCACGCATCCACGCAACAGCTCGTTTGAAAGGGATGAGTCAGCGACCGCCGTCTCCCTCAGGTGCAGGCGCCTTCGTGGCTCCATTACAGTCACTGGAGCCACTGCCGCTGCTGCGTCTCAAGTACGCGCGCGCGAACGCGCTCGTGGCGTCCGTGCTCAACAAGTTCCACAACGGCAGCGCGCGCGCTGTCGACCCGTTCGTGATCCGCCGCATCCAAGAGGAGGAGACGCACTTGTTCAGCATCCAGTGCTACCTGGAAGAGGTATTGTGTATGGGAGAAGAGCTCTCTCTTATCTCTCTTTCGTGTCGTATTCGGTATCAAGAGTCTTGCCTTGATACCTTTGATACTAAAATGATGATGGTGGTTGTGCGTTTGTCTGTATGTAGGGACCCGCGGAGACGCGCCGCGAGTTTAAGGAGTCGAGTATCATCAAGAGTATCACAAAGGCGCCATCGTTTACACGTAAGCTACGTTCCCTTCAATATTAGAATCAGGTGTTGCTTCAAGTCATTCATTTATTACTCTATACCTGTCTCTTGTCTTTTGTTG
Source organism: Globisporangium spiculum (assembly GCA_023335655.1). Taxonomy (NCBI): domain Eukaryota; phylum Oomycota; class Peronosporomycetes; order Pythiales; family Pythiaceae; genus Globisporangium; species Globisporangium spiculum. Next base: position 38,306 of record JAADVO010000218.1, on the reverse strand, counting down.
TTTAGTCCTAGACCGCGTCTTTGGTGTTTGCGGCGGATACCTCAGTGGTCCCGGATCGGTCATGCGGCGATGGGAGGAGCTCAGTGACGTCGGCTACGACGATGTCATGCTCGAGTACATCGCGCTGGTGGACAAGATCGTTCCTGGATGGGACCAGGAGCCGCTCGACTACCCTGTCGCTCAGCAGGACAAATTCTGGAAGGACGACGGCGCAGCACACCAGTGTGAGTACTGCGGCGCGGACTTCTCGCTGCAGAACCGCCGGCACCACTGCCGGATGTGTCTCGACATCTTTTGCCTCGAGTGCTGCAGTGAGGCTCTCGATATTGCGCTCTGTCCGGGGGCTCCACTGCGAACACAGCGCGTGTGCTGCCAGTGCTTCCAGGAGGCCGAGCGCAGTAAGAGTCTGCTAGAAGTGCGCCGCGTGATCCGCGAGAACTACGACATTGAGCAACAGATCAAGGGGATCCAGGTCTCCACTGAGACACAACTGAGTTTCAAGAAGCGCGAAGAAGCCAAATTGAGAGCGCAAGCGTTGGCGAATGGCTGCGACATCGAGAATCTCAACGCCGGCATCCTCAAGCGCGTTGGTATCACGAGCACCGGGAGCTTCTGCTTCAACTCTAGCAGCTCTTCAAGTGGCGGCGGGGCAATGGGTATCAAGACCCCACCGGCGCACAAATTCGCACCACGAGAGTCCATTGAAGCGAACGACCAGCTCGCGCTCGCGAACCGCCAGCTGCTCATGGGGCTCAAAGTCGCACAATGTCGCTCCAAGAAGGCGATCGAGAAGATGGACGTCACGCTCGCAGTGCTCCGTGAGGCGATCTGCTTTGGCTCGTCGAATTGGAACATTGTGCTGCGTCGTGCGCGCGTGTTCCTCACGTTGAGCGATCTGAAAGCGCTGAAAAGTGTCTCGAAAGCCCATCGCGCCGTTGTGAAACGGTGCAAATGCGAGAAGAAGTGCGTGCTCGAACAGGATGTCACGGAGCAGATCCGACCCGCGCTGTGGCAGTCCGAATGCCTCAAGGACGAGAAGACGAGGTTGTACGTCTCGGATTTAGCGGAAGAGATCCGCACGCGCCTGGACACGGAGGACTCGGACACGGAGGACTCAGATTCGAACGAGAGCGCGTCGTTCCCACTTTCACAAACGGGCGCGACGACAGTATCTCCACAGCCACTTTGGCTCTCACTCTTGACTTTATCGCCCTCGCCACCTTCGGAAGACACTATCGCCAACAACAACAGCACCAATCCCTGGGCACGCGCGTACGATTTGATCCTCGCACGCTGCAAGGCTGCGCCACCAGGTAGCTTGGAGTTCGATTCACAGATCCAGAGCGACGTCCAGCGCACGTTTGGCGTTTCTGCGTTGCGGAAGATGAAGCAGAAGAAGTACCAGAAAGCGGTCAGTTTCCCCCTCGAGTCCCCTTCAAAACCAGAACTCGCGGTCGAGACCCGTCGCAGTGCGCTCGCGAACGTGCTGCGCTCCTTCTCGAGTGTCAACACGGAGATCGGATATTGTCAGGGCATGGACCACGTCGCCGCCGTCATCCTCTCAATCATGGACTGGAACGAAGCGAGGGCGTTCTGGATGCTCACGAGCCTCGTTGCGTCTCCAAAGTACCAACTCGACGCGCTCTACTCGCCTGGGATCCCGCATCTGAGCCTGCGGTGTCATCAGCTGGAGAAGCTCATGAAACTCCATTTGCCTGAGCTCTATGAGTACCTGAACGGCATGGAGTTCCCAATCAGCATGTTCGCAACCAGGTATGCTAGCCTACGCTCCCTGTGTTTGACTTCCTGTACTAACAACACTTACATTTTCTTTGATCATGTCTATTTGAAGTTGGTTCATGACGCTGTTTACGAGCATGGAGACACTCTCGTATGACGTGATCCTGCGCGTCTTTGACGGATTCATCGCAGCGGGTTGGAAGCAGATCTTCCGCGTCGCGCTCGTGATTCTTGACATGCTTCAAGTGAGTTTTCGTGACTTCTGTTTGCTTGAATGGGGGTCGAAGGGAGGAGGGGGACTCTTGTGAGCAGCGCTAATAGCCGTCGACTGGCACCTCTAATGTATGTATGTAGTGCCACATTCTTGGCAGCGCGTTTGAAGAAATCCCGCAAATCTTCTACGACATCCAAGAACATGCGGTACGTCAATGAGGATTTGTCGTATCGGTTGTTTTGTTCAAACGTTGTGCTGCCAACTGTAATAAACCAGATAACCATGCTCTCGCCCACTTGTACTTTGCGTGTTCTGCACAGCCTCAGCTCATGGCAGTGCACGATGTACTCTCGCGAGCAACAACGTTCAAGGTTTGCGGACCTCAATGTCCTTCTTCCTCGGCGCTCATCACGTCCATGCGCTGAGTGTAACACCTTGTCTTGTTGTTGCTACCATAGGTGACGAATAGTGTGCTCAGGCGATTGCATACTGAGTATGAAGCCTCTTCTGCTGTTTCAAGTTCCTCTTGTTCGTCTTCTCCTTCAAAGCCAAAGACGCTCAACGGGACCCCAGTCAAGCCCATGCTGCAAAAAACTGGATCAGGTATGGTAGGAAACTCCAATTCGACCGCTACCACCAAATCGAACGGTCGAACGCACACGCCGAGTCTCGAGCCAAGCGCGAACTGGTTGTTCAGTAGCGACTCAGCGAACACGACACGCCCAGTGGTGATGCTGAGCAGCGCCAGTAGCAGCAGTCAGAGCACGCGTCGCGGCTCGGCGATGGTGAAGAAGTCCCAGATTCTCGCAGTTGCTGAGGCCCAGAGAGACGGAGGCGAGAAGTCTCCAGATTCAACGCGAGAAGCGACGCCACTGCGCTCACCACCACAGAAAGTCTACGTGTAGGTAGTTCAGTTCAGTTTTCATAAAATGCTACGAGATTGGCCTTGTTAAGCTGTGGTAACTGAGGCAACTCGAGGGACTCCCATCGTCTACAACTTGCGGAGATTGAGGAAACCCTGCGCTTTCTCGTCAATGTCGTAGGAGATCTGGACCACTGCGCGCGCTGGGAGCGCTAGAAAGGCGTCGATCGCCAGCCCGACGAGATTTCCGGCGCTGTGATGTACGCGTCTGAACCCGTTCAGAGCTGTAGCTGAGCCCCCTCTAGGACTGCTCTTACTGTCCCTACTACTATTACTACCAGGTGACTCAGCTGGACCTGCAACAGCAGCATTCTCTTCACCCGCGAGGACGAGCCCCGGCTCGCCGTTGATCAGCACTTGAATTGTCGGAGCGAAATCCGTGAAGAAAGCTGCCTGCAGATGGTACAGACCCGGGATCTTGAGCATGATCTTGTCGGACCCGCTCTTCCAGACAAACACGTCGGCGTTCGTGTTCACGACCTGCGTGTTCCACGAGATCGTTTGCTTCAGATTCGGCCGCCTATCTTTCCAGATCTGCAAGGAGCAACCACCAAATCGTCAGTGTGCCTGGAGCCAAGGCAACTGTCATGTATAACATTTGACTCACGTATCGCGCTTGGTACATCTCGCTGCGCAGCTGCTGCTTGATGCAGTGCACTTGCTGCGCGACGCTCTGGAGATCGGCCTTCGTGCTGAAATCCTGGGCGATTGCGCTCTCCATCTCCGCAATCGCCTTCTCGAGTCCGGCCAACGCCGTGCGCGAGTCAATCAGCTGCTTTGCGTCCTCAACGCTCACCTTTTGAGCCAGCGCCGCGCGTAACCCACTTGACTCGAGTTGGAGCGACTCGACTACAGACAGCAATTCATGCTAAAAGTCGAGGAATTTGAGTTAGCTGCCATACCAAAAAAACCACAAGCTCATGCAAAATTTCATTAACATCCGACTTACCAGGTTCTGCTTGAGTTGCGCTGTCTTGTGGATATCGGCTTTGGAATTCCCAAACTGGCGCATCGCTGTCTCCTGTGCGCGTTGAACCATGTCCACGAGCCCGCTCGAGATCTCTTCAACCCGTGCCCTGTCGGCCTTTTCAGCGAGCTCTTTCCGTGCCTCCACTATGAAGATAACATGCAAAAGTGTACAACAGCAGTCAATGAAGAGTGCGAGTTACCTCTGATATAAAAGTGGATGCACTAACAGGAGTCGATCTTCCGACTGAGCAGCTTTGTGACTTCGCTCCGACTGGGCTTCTTGTTGATACTCTCTTCGAGTTGTTGGCGCCAGGTAGTCAGCTGATTGAAGAGCTTGGCTTGCATCGACTGAATCTCCTGAGCGACGCGATCTCGATCTTCGTGGACCGATTCGTCCTACCACAATGAGGACATAATACGCCACCGACATGTAACGTTAGTAGCCAGGGGGGGGAGGGTTATTCATTATTGAAGTGTCAGACTGAAAATTCCTCCGACCATGTCGTGTTCTGGACCATGACCGATCTTCGCTGTGGAGCTGTCCGCCCAATTTGCTGATTTAGTGAGCCCTTCGCGGAGACGATGGTGCACTTTGTCCATGATTTCTCCCACAAGCACGGGTTTCACCCGCCCCAGCTCCTGTTCCACTTCTTTTCGCAGTAGTTGGCTCTGCACCTCACACTGCGTGGCTATTGACTCCTGGAGAGAAACCCTCCATTCGCATTCCAATTCACGCTTCGAATCCGCAACTTGCTGGCGAATTTCTAGTTTCAGTGCATCGCTAAGCTACATAACAGGGCCCACGAGCCCAAGCACAAAGAATCCAACACCTCAGTCAGACTGACCATACTTATATCAGCAAGTGGCTCCGTTGGAGCAATGATAACGAACCTTCACTAGACTGGACACTAGGGACGCCGCTGTCTCTTCCGAGGCTTTTCTCGTCACAAAGCGCTCGTTCACTTGGCTCAGCACCGACGCCATCGTCTCTCGCTTCTGCTGTGCGCTGGCGTCCGCGATTTCCTGTCTGAACGGCCCCAGCGCTTGGGAGATCCTGTCATGCACCACAGTCTCGACACGCGTGTCTCTTGTATCTGTGGACGTCTGCACAGAGAAGAGAGTGGCATCATACCGCAGTCAGCTTCTAGTCAGTACGTCAAAGACGGGTACTGTATCAGTCGATAAGGCTCGAGCGCTAGCTTGCAATACCTGGATCAGAGTGAGCTGCTGGTGCAATTCCTGGATCTGCTGCGCCTGCGCCGTCAGCAGCTGCGCAACCGACGTGAACGACGCGAGCAAGACGGGCTGCACGTTGCGCCACGCGCGTTCGCTGCGCAGACTCTCACAGAACGCGTCGTACGCTGGCGCTGTCCCCATGGCTTCTGTTGCTGGTGCTGGTGCTGGTGCTAGTTCCATTCAACAGGTAATCCCAAAAATGAGATCTTGAAAAGGTATTCTGTATACTTTTCCTCGAATTTTAGGAAAATAGATTGATCAGATCTTGAAAAGACATGTATACTTTTTCTCATTTTCTATGATCCTCTGTAAAGGTCGTACGAATTGAATGTTGTTTGAACGTTGCAGGAGTGCGAGTATAGGAAAATTGTATGTGCATCTGAGAACACTTGTCAGTATCCTTCTTTTGGTTCGAACGATGAACCGCGAAAAAGACAGCGCTCGCATGACGCGTGAGCTGCCGCCGCTTGTATGCGTCACAGCGACGTTGGCGCGTGCATCTGCACAGGTCGCCGTTCTTCCACACGTCATACAGCAGGTGAGCACGCTGCTAGACCATTCGGTGCGAGCGCACTGGAGCATCCCGCGCGCGTGTCAGCGGCCCCAACTCGGCTCGGTTGCTCTCCTTGACCGCCTGCTAGCGCGCGAGCCAGAAGACATTGACCGACACTACAAGGCGCATTTGTTCAGCTCTGCGCTCGTGAACGTGGCTGAGAGAGTGGTTGACGGCGGTGGTGAAAAAGCCAGTTGCGAAGATGTGGAGCAGAACGACCTCCTGATCGTCCAGTGGTTGCACGCGTACTTGCCGACTGGGAGCACGCTGCTGGGCACGGAGGCTGCGGCTCGCACTGGGAGACTGCACATTCTAAAATGGCTCGCAACGCACCACGAGAGGATCACATGGAGCCCGTTTTTGATGCAAGTGTCCGCTGAAAATGGGCGGTTGGCAGTGCTGCAGTGGTTGGCTCACGGCGACGCTCGTAGTCGCGATCCCGACTGGGGGCAACTGATCTCGCTGGCGGCGTCGTATGGTCACTTCGGCGTCGTCACGTGGATCCACGATCACGTCATAAATACGGCGCATCCTCTCAATATGGGCGAGGAAGAAGCGCGGCAAACGGAGGACACACGTGATTCTGCTGGTCAAGATCACCAATCCTCCGTGGTCGGTGACTTTGTCAGCCGTGGCTATGCGGTAAAGTTACATCCAACGCAGTTCTTGAGAAATGCCAATGCTGAAGAGCTCCAGTGGCTTCACGACCACTCGTTTGCTGTCTGCGAGAAAGCCTCGCTAGATCAATCAGCCGCATCGGGCAATTTATCTGGTGTGCAGTGGCTGCACGACCATGGCGTTACGCGCTGCACCGTGCAGGCGATGGGGACAGCTGCTCGCAACGGGGACCTTGCGATGGTCAAATGGCTCCATGTGAATCGCACTGAAGGGTGCACCTATGCTGCGATGGATGATGCAGCAGCCGAAGGCCACTTCGAAATGGTCAAGTGGCTCCACGATCATCGAGCCGAAGGCTGTACAACCAAAGCCCTCGACGACGCCGCCGCAGGAGGTGATCTAGAGCTCGTGCAATGGCTGCACGCCAATACACTCCAGGGCTGCTCTACTTGGGCGATGGACAATGCAGCGATGAATGGTCATCTCGACATTGTGCAATGGCTCCATCATCATCGAACGGAAGGGTGTACGGTCGGAGCGATGGACTACGCAGCGAAAAACGGAAATCTGCACGTCCTTCAGTGGCTTCATGAGAACCGAATCGAGGGCTGCACGTCCCGCGCGATACTGCTTGCCGCAACGTGTGGCCACTTGGAGGTTCTCAAGTGGCTGCATGCGAATTGGAGCGAAGGCTTCTCAACCGCTGCGATGGACTTTGCAGCTTCGAATGGCCACTTGGAAGTAGTCGAGTGGCTGCACCGCAACCGAAGCGAAGGCTGTACGGATGACGCAATGGATTGGGCTGCCTCGAAAGGGCATCTTGACGTAGTCAAGTGGCTTCATCACAACCGAAACGAAGGAGCAACTACGAATGCGATGGACTACGCTGCCGAGAACGGCCACTTGAAAGTTGTCAAGTGGCTCCACGCCAACCGAAGCGAAGGATGTACGACCCACGCGATGGATGGCGCCGCGAGGTCTGGTTATCTGAGTATCGTGCAATGGCTGCACGATTATCGAAGTGAAGGTTGCACCTCAAGCGCAATGACCCGCGCCGTGACGAGAGGCCACTTTGAGGTCGCGCTCTATTTGCACGCGCGCCGCACGGAAGGCTGTCGATCGATCATTGACTTCAAGCAGCTGTTCGTGAACCTCGAGCTGCTCGCGTGGATGTGCGAGCACTACTCCGACAAAGCCAACATCCCATCGCTGCTTCGCAATCACCGCAGATCGGCCAGGTACCCGTTCCTGCATGCAGTTCTGCGCGAGTTCGGACTCTTGCCACCCGCACGTGAATAGTCGAGTCTTGCAAACTGAGTAATTGTATACCGAAATCCAAGATCTGTTGAAAAATGCCATCTCGATTTTGCGAAGGTTGATTTCGTGGATACGGAGCCAAGGATCGATGTGGAAGGCTTGAAAGTTCTACGTTTATCTCTCTCTTTCTGTCGCCAGGCCTTCCGCTCAGTGGGATGGTACTCTCATCATAGGTGTTGTGAGCACTGGTGTTGTATCGTGGTGTTGGCATTTCCGCAGGTCCCAGTGTTTCACCACCACCACCACTGACTGCTGCATTCGTATTCACAGGGCCAACCCCACTGCTGGCTCTCAGTTTTCTACGTCAGCTGTACACACACACACACGCGCGCGCATTCCAACTGCTGTTATTAACGTGTCGGTGTGCGCCTTGGTCCTTAGAACCAAACTATTGATCAGGTCTTGCAGTTCAACGCTCAAGACGATTCGGATGCCTCCCTCCGAATTCAGTTTTTCAAGCAATTCGAATATAGTAGTACACTCCCCAGTTCTGGAATTCAAACCACGGCCCACAACTGATGTACTCTCTTTCCAATCAATATTTTTGCTTTCCGAGTTGCGCCAGTCGATTCCAGTTCCAACAGACGCAACTCCGCAAGAGATCCTCGAAGCTGTACCTCCCATTTCCCGCTTCTGTCAAGCGCAAGATGCCTCGAAACTATAGTACACTACTGGCTGTGAATGCCTCCGTGTTGTTCTCTCGCTCGTTCCGTCAGCTTTCATTTCCCGATTTCCCCGTCTTCCGCGATGGTACCCTCTGGAGCCATAGACTCCTCCAGCACTACTGCGCACCAGCGTTTTGAGCTTCGCGCGCTCGAGCGCGTCGTATCCATGTCAGACGACACGTGCACCAAGATCGTGCACACGATGCTTGTGAAAGGCCAAGTCGAGGAGCCCCTGGCGCATTTTCCAGCAGCTCTGGTGCGCACTAGCGCTGGCTCGGTGGCACGAGCCCCAGCTCTTCCAGCACTGCTTCCAGGTACGGATGACTCGGCATGTCTGTTCGCCGGAGCATCCAGTCCACAAGTAACTTGTCGCGGTAGTGCTCGCACACCCATGCGAGCATCTCGAAATGCTGAGCCAGCCAATGGGAATCACTAATCTTCTTGTTGCACCCTTCGCTTCGATTCGCGTGCAAGAAGAGCACGATCTCGAAATTGCCCGTCATTATCGCGCGGTTCATGGCGCCGGGAGTGCAGCCCTCCGTTCGATGCTCATGCAACCACTGCAGTAACCTAAGATCTCCAGCGAACACTGCGTAGACCATCGCCTTGGTCGTGCAGCCCTCGCTTCGGTTCTCATGAAGCCACTGCACGATGTCCAAGTGACTGTTCTCGGCCGCGCGATCCATCGCATTTGTCGTTGCACCTTCGCTGCGGTTCACGTGGAGCCATTTCACGACATGCAAATGACCATTCTTAGCCGCCCAGTCCATTGCGTTCTCAGTGCAGCCTTCGCTCCGGTTGAGATGCAGCCACTCGACCATCTCCAGATCACCATTCGAGCACGCACAGTCCATCGCGTCGGTTGTGCAGCCTTCACCTCGATTCGCATGCAGCCACTCGAGGATCTCAAAGTGCCGATGCGAAGCTGCATAGTCCATGGCGCGCAATGAGCAGCCCTCGCTCCGGTTCTCGTGAAGCCACTGGACGACGCGCAGGTGTCCGTTTTTCGCTGCAGCATCCATCGCCTGCGTCGTGCACCCCTCGCTTCGGTTCTCGTGGAGCCATTGCACAACCTCGAGGTGCCCATTCATCGCAGCGATGTTCATCGCAGAAGTGGTGCAGCCTTCCTCCCTGTTCGCATGTAGCCATCGCACAAGTTCCAGATGGCCCCCCGCAGCTGCGCCATTGAGGGCTTTGGTTGTGCAGCCTTCGGTTCGATGATCGTGGAGCTATTTGACGATGTCAAAGTGACCCTTTGCTGCAGCGTTGTCCATCGCAGCCTGGGTGCATCCTTCAGAACAATTCACATGGAGCCACTGGACTACCTCAAGGTTTCCAGCGCGACAGGCACTGTCCACAGCATTCGTGGTACAGCGCGTGACGCCGTTGTCGTGCAGCCACTGCAAGATTCGCAGATTTCCTGCTGCTGCTGGGATATCCAGCGTAGCGCCATCGCAAATGCTAACTGGGAATGAGTGGTCGTGGAGCCACTGTAGCTTCTCGCTGCTGGGATCTGTGAGCAGCGCTTGCATACACAATAGAGTTGCTTGGTATCCGCGCTCGCGAAGGTCACAAACAATGGAGGGATATTGGGCAGCAGAGCTTGCGATGATGTCGCCCGAACGCTGCAGGTCTTTTCCCTCCGGCTCACCGTCTGACAAACAAGGTACTGTCTCGACAACGTACCCGTGGATCCACGCAATGACATCCAAGTGACGGTGCGACGCTGACAAAGAGATCAGCCACCCCCAGTCTGGGGTACGAATGCGACCGTCGTGTACCAGCCACTGCAGCACTGGCAAATGCCCTTCTTCGGCTGCCACTTCCATGAACCGAGGGCTCCACGTGATCCTCTCGTGGTGTGCTCCCAGCCACTCCAGAATGTGCAGCTTCCCGCTCCGAGCCGCTGCTTCCATACCGCGCGACGCGTTCCCATTCGGCAAGTACGCGTGCAGCCACTGAACTACCCTGAGCTCATGCTGCTTCACACCTTCATTATCTTCACCATATTTGTACGTTCGTTGCGCGATATTCTCGAGTGCAGAGCTAAAGAGATATGCCTTGTAATGACGGTCGATGTCCTGAGGCTCGCGCACCTGGAGGCGGTTGAGTAGCGCAAGAGAGCCGTGTTGATGCCGCTGGCACGCGCGCGGGATGGTCCAGTACGCTCGCACCGAGTAGTCCAGCAGCGCACTCACCAGCTGGAGGACATGAGGGAGCGCTGTGACCTTGGTAGACGCGCGTGTGAGCGTCGCTGCAACGCACGTGAGCGGCAGCAGCTCACGCATGGCGCGAGCATCGCTTTCATGACCCTTGGCCATCTGAAATGGGGAAATGACGCCAATCACTAGGCTATGTGCGCGCGCGTGTTTAGTTCGATTCTGAGCGCAAACTTTGATACCGTAATATCTTACTTATATCTGACTTAGGCTTGTATTTGACACCTCTTTTTAGCCAATAAGATCACTTAGAAAAACTGAGCGCGTTTCCTTTCTTCTATCCGACACAGGTAATTATGCGCGAGACGTAAGAAAGCAAACGCATTCCGCTCGAACTTGAATGGCATTTGTGCGCTCGATCGTTCCCCGCCCTTTCAGACGATTCAGTCAGAAAGATGCCCAAGGGACGACAGAAGGCGACCAGTGACGGTGGTGCGAAGCCACTATCGTACAACAGGGCAGTGCCAACGTACTAGTTTCGGTTATCTGCAGTTCAACACTATCAAGCAAATGGAATGACCAAAACGCTCGAACGTTTCTATCCAGATCTAACGGCCCCCCTGCGCGACACCAAGCGCAAGAGCATCTACTATGGGTCAAGTGCGTCGCCGTGATTGAAGCTGCATGTTGTCATCAAGTGACTGGCGACCAGAAGCGGCTTCGCAAGCAGGGGACAGTGACTGTGCTCCCCCGCGACGCTGAGCTGGATATCCTTAAGTGGATTAATGACTACTGTGCAGACGGCGCTCCAATCTCTGCTGCAATGCTGAAGCGCAAAGGCAAACAAGTGGTCCAGGAAGTTGGCGTCTCGCTGTCGGTTTTCTCCGCGCCGTGGTTGTAGCGCAAAGCGTTCCTGCGTCGCCACGCTCGCTCTCTCCACTCACGGACGCGTCAAGGCCAGGAGATCCCTGCTGGTCGCGATGCGGTCCTGTCCAAGTTCGACGAAGACCTGAGAGCTCGGGCGCACGACCTGCAGGTGGATGTCGTCTACAGCACGGGTCAAACCTCATTGTTCTTTGAGCATATCCCCAAGACCACGATCGACTCCAAAGGCGTCAACACGGTCTGGATCCGCTCCGGCGGTAGGCAAGGAGCGCATTACCTGCATGCACCTGGGAGATTCGTTTGGTCGCAAGTACACCCCGTTCCTCATCCTAAAGACAGTGGACTCGAAGAAGAAGGACGTGGTGGCTGAGAACAAGGACAAGAGACACGGCTTCGGGTCGCGGCTCTGGTCGCAAATGATAGCTTTACAAAGCAAGCTCAACGTCCAGCTCTTCGGCAACAGCAAGGCCTGGTGGAACCTGGACCTATCGGTTCGATTCCTCAAGTATCACTTCGAGGATCGACCTAACAAAACCGTGCCGGTGCTGCTGCTGTGGGACGACTTTTCCGCTCACTGGGCCGATAGAGTGCTGCAGTGCGCTGAACGACTCAACGTCGTTTTGATAGAGGTGCCGTCAGGATACACGACCGTGTATCAGCCGGCTGACCTGTCGTGGAACCAGCCGCACAAGAAGAGACTTCGCCAGCGCTGGATAGAGCAGCTCCATGGTCAATTAGACAATCACGACAAGGCCGGCGGCAACTTCAAACAAACTCCGCCGTCACGCAGCAATGTCGCCAAGCAGGTGGCCGAAATGTGGGAGTTTTTGTCGGTGTCCACGATCGAAAACGGATTCAACGCAATTTCAGCAAAGGAACCAGTCGATGCTGACGCTCAATGGCGCTACAATTATCTGGCATCGCGGCTTGAGGAGCTGCAGCTTCTTGATTCAGAGATAGGGGAGGTCACACTTGACCATGGCGTTGTAGAAATTACTCTAAGTTGCTTTGAATAAAGACACAAGTGTTTGCCATGTTTTTTGGCTCAGCACTCTCAAACTTACAGTAAAATACGCAGCCAAAAATGTTAGTATCGCTCTTTAGACTGCAGAATGAAAGAAATTTAAATATCGTACCGTTGCAAATATGCGGAGCAGTACAGTATCACCAACCCCCATGATAAAATCAACAAAAGAACGTCTTCTTCACTATATAGTACTAGCACAAGACCAACTGCAAACTGCGAGAGCACCCCCAAGCTAAGCCTTCATCCCTATGTGTACTATAGGTTATCCAGCATTCCACCGGCATACTATATACCCACAGCAGCGCTGTGGAGGTTACATCGACCTGCTAATGTATTTGCCGTGCTTTGTATTTAAGCTTGCACTTGGTCGACACTTCGAAAACGAAATCCTAAAATTGTTTGCGACCACTTCAAATTCTGGAGCCAAAATTTAGAATAAGTCCTTAGCCGCTCGGACTGGCAACACATTCGACATTATAACTGCATTGCTAGTATTAGTATGGGCAAATGCACACGAAGGTGTCCATAGCAACATACACAATGCACTCAAATCAAAAGTGTTCGCCTGTGGTTTGGACGCTTTTTGATTACTTCGTAGAAACTCAACCCAATAGCCTTCCTGTGAAGTTTTATATGACATTTATTTTGACAGGTACCAAGTAACCCTAATCGCAGCATGACATGGCAGTCGGATATAGGTAAGGTATTACGGTACCTAGAAAGAAAGGCAAGCGTTTGGGAGTTTTTTTTTTCTGTCGCATGCAAAAACCCAGATAAAAATCATGCTCTCGCTATAAAAATCCATCCAGATTTTGCTTTCTGTATGGGCAGCGCAGGCAAACAAACAGCAGCAAGCCAAAAGGAAGAAGCAAAGCCCAGCAAACAGCAGCTGGGTTCACACCGAGCTCTCTTCGCATCGCATACAAGCAAGCGCGTGTTGATCGATCGCCTTCCAACCATCCACGCATACAGACAAAGAGATTCATTCATCTACACCTGTGTAGTGTGTGCGCGTGTGGCTGAGTAAGTAGCATCTCTTTTTCCCGTGCATCTGCAAGCGAAAGCCATGTCCAAGGAGGGCTTCCTGATCGCGCACGAAGAAGACGCGCGTAGTGCGATCTACTACTGCGTGTTGGGTGAAGGCAACTTCCAGTTCTTCTCCAAGCGACACAACGGCGTGCTCGTGCGCGAAGTGGCGCTCTCCAAGTCCAAGCTCAAGATCCGCGGCGTGCCGGACGACGAGGCGCGCGACTGCGCGTTCAGCTTCACGGTGCACTTACAGCGCTCGAAGATCAAGGACGGGCGGCAGCTCGTGTTCGGCAAGCCGCTGCTGCTGCTGTTGAGCGCGCCGTCATGGGGCGAGCGCAAGGCGTGGGGCAACGCGATCCACGCGTGGCAGCGCAACTACTGGGGCGAGCCACAACACCTTGCGCTACACATGAGCGACGAAGAGACCGAGGCGTTCTTCCTCGCGCAGCAGCGGTCGCTCGAGTCTGCTTTGGAAGCGGCGTCGCTCTCTCCAACGTTTTCTAAGAGCTCCGCTTTGTTTGCAAATAGTAATAGCAGCAGCGCCAGCACCGTGGTGTCTTTATCGCCATCGTCCGCGTCGTCAGCATTGAGAGAAGCCGGAGGAGTAGCAGGTGGAGAAGCAGGAACAGGTAGCGGTGGGAGGAAGAAGAGCGGTATGAAGGCGGCGGCCGCGGTCTCGCGCGTGTTCTTCAATCGCGCGCAGGCGGTCAAGACCATGGGCACAAAAGTGGGCAAGAAGATCCGTTCCAAGTCGTCCGCTGTGAGTTTCTCGCTGCCACCCATGGGGCTCAGCATCGCGTCGTCCGTCAGCATCCAGCAGCCACAGCAAGCTCAGTCTCAGTCTCACCAGCAGTAACCAGTGCAATAGCTCCTCCGCAGTGATGTCATCATCATATGATCGTCCGTCCAGCCTCGTCCACCACTCTCTTTCTCTCTCCGTCAGTTTAGTTGTTTAGTTTCTTTCCTTCTCCATCCGCATCTTCATTTTTAATTTATTGTGCTTTAAAATGTTACCAGACAGCACGCACACTGACCTATGTGACGAGCTCTTCCTCATAATAAAATAGCACTGTTCACACCTTCATTGCTCGCTTTCTCTTGTTTATTACCCGCCACTCATTTCTTTTCTTTCTCTCTCGCTCATCTTCGTGTAAAGCATGCTGTTCAATGTCTAGACCGACATGGCCATTTTGATCGCGCCATGGGGCTTGTAGTCGACGACTTCAAAGTCGTCGAACACAAAGTCGTCGATGCCCATCTTCTCCGGGTTGATGCGCAGCGTCGGGAACGCGCGCGGCGTGCGGCCCAGCTGGAGCTTCAGTGGCTCCACGTGGTCCGAGTAGATGTGCGCGTCGCCGATCACGTGGATGAAGTCGCCGGCCTTGAGCCCGCACACCTGCGCGATCATGCGCGTCAGCAGCGCGTAGCTCGCGATGTTGAACGGCACGCCGAGCCCCATGTCGGCCGAGCGCTGATACATCTGGCACGAAAGCTCGCCATTCGCCACGTAGAACTGGCAAAACATGTGGCACGGCGGCAGCGCCATCTCCTTCAGGTCCGCCGGGTTCCACGCCGACAGCAGGATGCGGCGGTCGTTCGGGTTCGTCTTGATCTTGTGGATCACGTCCGCGAGCTGGTCCACGCCCTGCCCCGTGTAGTCCGCGTGCATGTTGGTGTACTTAGCGCCGAAGTGGCGCCATTGGAAGCCGTACACTGGACCGAGGTCGCCAGCTTCGCGATCAGTCAAGCCGATGCTGTCGAGGTACTCCTTCGAGCCGTTGCCGTCCCAGATGTGGATGTTCTTGTCCTGCAGTGTCTTCGCGCTCGTGTCGCCGCTGATGAACCAGAGCAATTCCTCGGCGACGCCGCGCCAGAACACGCGCTTGGTGGTCAAGAGTGGGAACACGTCATTGCGCAAACTGAAGCGCATCTATGCATTTCGAAGTAGACACCCCCAAATGAATCAAACACACGCAGAAGAGAACGAGCTCGTTAGAACAAGGGATGGTGCGGGTGCCTTGGAAATAACAAAGCAAGATCAACTCACTTGAGCGCCAAACAGAGAGATCGTGCCAGTGCCCGTTCGATCTCCCTTTCGCACGCCTTCGTGCATGATCTTGCGGATCAGATCGATGTACTGCATCTCTTCATGCGGCTTTGTGGCGTCAGTCAACAAAGTCGACTGTGCAGGCACAGCGGTTTCTTCGTGCGCCTTGGTGTCGCGCTGCAGCTCCAGGAACTCAAACTTGATCCCATTTTCCTCTTTTTCTTCAGACTTGGACACGCACTTGAAGCCCAGCTCGTACATGTTCGATGGGAAGAACGCATCGCACTCGAACTTGCCCTTGACGTTCGTCAAGTGGACCGTGTGGCACCCAGGGTAGCCCAGCGCTTCTTCGTAGACCGCGCTGCCGCCGATCACAAACACTTGGTCGATCGCGTCTTTCTTCGCGTCAATCATCTCGAGAGCATCCTTCAAGCTTGATGCAATGCCTACGTTCTCTGGGACGCCATGCACCCTGTTGCAATCGACACAAGCAAAATGAATTGCGTTTGCTCTGTCAGCGTCACGAATACAGCATCGCTATCAACACCGCCAAGCCAATGAAGTGCATTGCAATACATGTATCACTCACGCTCGGTATCCGCTGTTTCTTGTGAGAATCACATTGAATCGGTGCGGTAGCGGACGGAACTTTGGCGGCAGCGACTCCCACGTCTTGCGGCCCATGATCACCGCGTGTTGCGCCGCGCTGTCCCCACCACGCACCGTGATGTCCTTGAAGTGTTTCATGTCCGCGGGGAGGCGCCATGGAATCTGCTGGCGCAGGCCGATGCCCCAGTTCTCCTCCGCCGCCGCGACCACGAGACTCACTGCGCGTGGCATCTCGTTCTTGCTCTTCGTGTTGCAGTTGTTCTCTTGAACGCGCAATGCTCACTCCATGCGTTTGGCGCCAAAAACGGTTTGGGTCTTCGAGCCTTTCGAAGTCGATCCATTGCTTGAGATCGTTTTAAAGAGGGTGTTTCTTGTGGCGCCAAAATTTGATCTCTGATTGAATTTCACTAGCGCAGACTTCAATGTGATGAAGGCAGAGCTCCACACGTCTCGATCCTCGGATAGCTTGTTGGCTGAAATACCCACATCATGCGTGTAGCTAGGTGCTTGTAGCTAGGATAAGCCATGGGCATGTATGAACTGAGTCTACTGTAAATTCTGTAGACAAGCGCAGTCAAGCTTGCCAAATCAAGCTTGCCAAATCAAGCGAATCAAGCAAATCAAAGGTCAAAGATATTGATCCCTTTACAGATAAGCTTGATGCAACAGCTTGACGTGCGTACCGCAAAGGTAGCCAAAGGGTTGCCAAGGCTAGTCAGTACCACACACAGAGATGCACCACAGACCCACAAATCAGTGCGGCAAGTCATAACGCTCCTTGGATATTTATTGTCGGATGAATGGAAATGATTGACATACTGACTGGCGATCGATCGGTGGCCGATCGGTGAAAGAGGACAACGATAGTTACCACACGGTTTCTGCTGCTCGCCGTGCGCTGCAAGCCGTGGTGATGGCAGATGCGCATATGATGTGTGCACACTTGTAACGCTAGCAATGTGGAGACCTTGACTGACAGTGTGTTTGACAATGTGAATGCAGCTGCGTGCAGCTGATTGTGATGAATGCTGCCATGTTGTCTCGAGCGTTTGTGAACGTAAGCGTTCAACAACGGCGACATTATTTCCACAAACGAAAATGGGGTTTACACTAGTGTGGATGAAGCAGCAGTATTTGACCAATCAGAGTCGTGTGAGATTCTTTCTAGCTGTACGATTGGCTGCAATCGAAATTTTCACGAGGTGGGACCATTTTGAGATCTCAAAGAGTCGCGTTTGTTGAGCCAAAAGATCCCAAAATAAACAAAAACCAATTACGAAACCGCCGTTTGTGCTCACTCAGTCAGTCGCTTTACAGAGTTGTTTCAAATATCTGAAACCAATCTACGGCCTCTGACTCTCTTTCTGTTAGCATTTTACGTGCTTTTGTATCACAATTTAAACAGCGCCATCTGTATGAGCTTTCTTTTGCAAAAATGTATCAACAAAAGAAGCCACAAAAAAAGTGAGCGAACGAGAAAAAGAAACGTGGAACAGAAGAAGAAACCGTTGACCGTTGGAAAAAGAGGGGATGGCGTTTGGTCCCCCCTTGCCTGTTTTTTGAAAGGCGCTCCTCCCTAGTTTCTTTTCTTCCTTCCATACAATCTTTCAGTGATTTTTTCAAACTCATATGTAGTTTACACTCTGGCAAACGGCGGTTTCGAAAAGAACAGTCAGCCCGCGGTCTGGACATTTTGCAAACCCACCCATATCCTCTTTCATCTTGGCAGGGAAAATCGCCGGGAAAGCTCGATCGCGGGTCTGGTCGCCCAGACCCACCCGCCCAGCATGTTGAAGTGGGTCGATGTGTCGGTTGGTAATTTACGATGTATATCTTTCCGCCAGCTGTGGATTTTGGGCGGAAAGAAGACGCTTTCCTTCTAAATTTCGAAAGCCACCACCCTCTCCTCATCTAACTATGGAGCTCTTCATGGACAGATCCGAGCCAACACATTGCAAGCCATAAGCCTGCCAGCCATTGTGAAGCGACAGCTTTCCTTCTCTGCGCTGCTTCACACACTCGGACTCTTCACAGCAAGCGCCAAGCGACGAGAGATCAGAGACCAGGGCGGACCAAACCAAGAGCCAAAGCAAGCAGGAGCTTCGATCGCGAGAGAGAGAGAGAAAGAGAAAGAGAGATCCAAAAAAACTGTCTAGCTCGCAGCAGCTCTTCTTCTTCTTCGTTACGCTTCTGTTAAGCAAACCAACTGTAAAGCGTTTCTGATGAACCGCAAGCTCGAGATGTTGGAGCTGGACGACAGCGACGTGGTCGTCGACATGCGCGGCAGCGCGATGGGTATGGGCGGTCTCGGGAACATGGGTGGCGGCGGTGGCCCGTCGATGAGTGTCGGTGTGAGCGGCATGAGCATGGGCAACCACAATAGCTTCAACCACAACAGCAACCACTACCAGCAACAGCAGTCGCACCATGCGATGGATCTTATGGACGGCGCCGCACCGCACCAGACTCAAGAGGTGCGTGGATGGTGATCATGGATTAGTGGTATCTGAAATCACAGGTTGTGTTGGTTCTCATGATTTGGCGGATTGATTTCTTCTTAGATGCCTGCATATCTTCGCCCAGCAGACAGCCACGCGTACGGTGGCGGTGGTGGCAGCGACCTTCCAGACGACCAGTACGACGACGAAGACGACGACGGCGACGAAAGCGGATCCAAAGGACGACGCAAGAGCGGCGGTGGCGACTCGAACAGCAAGCGCCCCTGGACGCGAGAAGAGAACGAGAAACTGATGCAGCTCGTGAAGCAGTACGGTGCGAAGCGGTGGTCGCTGATCGCGATGCACTTGCCTGGCCGCGTGGGCAAGCAGTGTCGCGAGCGGTGGCACAACCACTTGAACCCGTCGGTGCGCAAAGACGCGTGGACGGCTGAAGAGGACTACGTGATCTTTGAGTGCCACAAGAACGTCGGCAACCAGTGGGCCGAAATCTCGAAAATGCTTCCTGGACGGTAAGGAAGAGTGTCAATCTCAATAATCCTGGGCATGGATGGCTGACCTAGATTCATTGCATATGATGACTTTAGGACCGACAATGCAATCAAGAACCGCTACTACTCGACCATGCGGCGCATGCAGCGCCAGTCGATTCGCAAGAAAGGGCCGATGCGCGAAGGCAAAAGCATTCGCGTTGCGACGGTCAGCTCGTCGCCACTTCCGGCACCAAGGATGCTCACTCCCCAGCAGCAGCCACAACAGCAGTCGCTAACGCCCCAGCAGCAACAACACCAGTCCACGTTTCAGAAACTGTTCAACAACTCGCCTAGCGAACGAGTAAGGGTATGTTGGTATATATTTATTCACTAGTTCGCCATTTGGACCTCTTTCTCACATGCTCAACTACCATTACGCAGGAAGGAAGCATGGGGGTGCCGGACTTTGATCGCCCAGCGGGGTCACCACCATCGAGACATCACTCGCTCGTGTACCCGATGCCTGGGAGCTATTCCAGTGGCGGAATGGGTTCGGAGAACACGATGAGCCCGTCGCCCCATGGCGGCATGGTGCACAGCGAGTCGTCGTTCGACTATGTGCCCATGCAACAACAGCAACAGCAACAGGGCTGCCAGAGAGTCCGAGCGAACTCGGCGCCACAGTCGACCATGATGACGATGAATATGATGCATTTGTACGCCCAGCAGCAACAACAACAACAGTACGCTCCACAGGAGACCTCGCCGATGGGGTATGCGACGTCTTCTCCGAGTCCATTTGCAAACGACGCGCGCGGATCGTTTTCGGGTCTTTCTCCACCAGGTGTGTTTCTCGCATTCAAACTATTGTGTGGAAGTTGTCGAGAGCCAGCCAGTTAACAATGTGATTTTCGTCATTGTTGTTGCTATATGGTAGGACCGCAGCTTCAGCAGCAGCAGAACCAGTACCGTTTGAGTGAGCCGCCGGTGAATCTGTCGCACAAGCGGATCAAGGACGAGATGCAGGGCGGACAGCGTGATCTGTGGAAGAGCGACAGTCCTGTATCGGTCACTGCGCGCATTTTTCGACCAACCCCGTCGCATCAGCAGCAGCAGCAGCAGTATCCGCAGCAGCAGCAACAGCAGCAATCCAATTCTGGAAGCGACTCGATGTTAGGAAACAATAGTTCGCCCATGTCCATGAACAGCATGCCGAGCCCCATGATGCAGCATCCTGGTGTGGACGCGTTCAAGCCGAGCATGCCGCTCTATCGGCCAGCAGGAGTGCCAGGCGGAGCGAGTATGGCGAATGGCGGCCACTTTGGCAACATGGAGCAGGTATGGGCCAATGAATGTTTGTGATTGGGAGTGGTGGATTTGCATGGTGTATCAACACGTGACGAGGCAAGTAGTAGATAATAGTCAGATAGGTGGAGAGATAGTTTGACAGCCAACAGAAGACGATGGGATAGATATAGAAAGAGAGGATGAACAATCAGAGAAGGCAATACACTTTGCATATTTCGACAGTGCATTTGGAATGTGTGTGGACGGATGGGAGTGGAGAATGGTTCAGGTATTGATATTGTGTGCGTATGTGTGTGTGTTTTGTTGTTTATCACATGTGTGCGTAGCTCCCGAGTGATGGCATCGATCGGACTCGAAGGCTCTCATCGCTGCCGTTCCCGTCAATGTCCACTAGCGGACCATTGTCTATGAATATGAGTCCAGCAAGAGCGTTCAGTCTAGTGCAATCACAACAGAGCCAGCAGCCGCAGCAACAGACCCCGCCAGAGACGCAGTTTGAGCTCTTCAATCTGGACCAGTTTGACAACGTTCTCAAGCCGCAGTCGATGCAGAGCGTCATTGAGCTCTGCCCTTCTCGCAGCATTTCGGGGGGGTGACAGCAACAGGTGAACGAATGGAGCAGAGTGCATGGATGGATGGATTCATTGCGTGTGATGGATGGGTAAAGAGTTCAAATACGTGAGGTGGCAATGGTGTGTTGGAACAGACTGATACGTCGACACAGGCAGTCGTAAAGCCGCAATAGATATAGACCCACACAGCAATACCGTGTAATGCTCGAGCTGTTTCCCAAGGTCGAAAGTAGATCGTCGGAATGCTCCTAGATCTTGTGGTTGATATCTCGTCCACCACTCATTATTGCGCGGATCACACACATTTCACGCCGTAAAAGAAGCCATGACGACCATCGCGTGGCAATGGCAACGGAGCATGCGTATTCACTGGTGGCGTGCAGCGAGGCTGAGTGAGCATAGAGCAGCAGAGTACCCTCTCCTCCAGTCTTTCCTTCTCGGACCCATTCTCAAATCTCAGCATGAGGGAGGGACGAAGCTCCTTTGAGAGAGAAGGATGAGAACCTCATTTGTCTCTTGTCGCATGCGGAGCCATCCTCTCATTCCTTCTCTCGCTTTACACACAACAAGCGGAGGCATTTATTCGTTCAACAAGCACACAACGCGTCATGCGCGATCTTTCCTTCTTCCGCCCTCCGTCCACAGACAAGGCGAACGTTCTCACAAGCGGCCACGCGGCCGCCGCCAGTCATTTGTTCCCTCCAGCATCAGACAGACTGCTTCTGTCTCATGTTGGCCAATGTGACCAAAATGGCTCCGTTTTTGCTTGCTTGATTGATTGAATGAGTGTGTGTGATGGATGGGGCTCGTTGCTCTTCGTACCCATTAATTCTGAGTAGGGGATTTGTTGCAAGCAACAGAGTGATTCTATGTTTCAAGCGACTGAGAGAGGATGTCGTTTGTTTGCTGCATTGCCTTCCAAGCGACAACCCTTATTAGGCAATCTTTCTGGGTCTGTTTTGTGTGCTTCACTTCAACCTGGCTGACTTCCTCTTCAGCTTCAATTCACTATGTTGCTTCTAACAAGATTCTTTCCTGCCGCTTCTAACAAAATTCCTCCCTCAACTTGCAACCACAATGCACAAAAAATTGGCAAGCGAGTCTTGTCACACGCTCCTTCGAAAAGCAAGCGTAAGCAAACAAGCAAAGCGACCGCCCTCTATTCAGAGCACTCGCCTGCTTCTCCTTCCTCAGAAAGCAAGCAGAAAGCAAAAGAAACAAACGAAAAGGGAAACCTCGCGCTCGGTGGCGGCGTTTTCACTTCACTCCACTATACTCGACGCAAAGCAAGCACTCACACAAGCAATAGTGACGACGACGGCAGCCACCATGCGCGCGCCCTGGGTTGTGCACGAAGGCTATTTGCTCTGCAAGCCGCAGGACATCAGCACCGCCACCACCACAGCATCAGCAGTCTCAGCACCAGCCGCCATCAACCCCACACATGCGAATGGAAATGCCACGCCGCAGCTGCTGCAGCACCCATTCAAGAACGGACTGAACCACTTCCACCCGCCGCATATGAATGGCATGATGGCAGCGGCGAGCAGCAAGAAGCTCGTCGAGCGCTACGTCGTGATCTACATGAACCGCAAGATGGAGATGTACGAGGCCGCACCGTCGATTAAAGCCGGTGTTGATGGCGAAGCTGCTGGAGAGAAAGAGCACGGAGGCGAGCGAGGGAAGCAAATTGGAGTGCCGTTGTATGTGAGCGCGTTTGCCGGCTGGGACGGCGATGGACTGCTCAAAGTGGGCGAGTCGTACGGACTCGAGCTCAAGGTCGACCCGAAGGCCCACGGGAGTGGACGCAACACGACGTCGATGCACGTCGCGGCGTTCAACCGCGTGGATCTGGAGAAGTGGTGCCGCGCGATCGTCGCAGTGCTAGACCCGCAGAGCGCGGCGGGCGAAGAGGTGCGTCGCGAACACCGCCGCGTGCGTAAGGAAGAGAAGCGGCTGGAGCAGGAGCGACAGGACAAGATCCGCAAGTGGCGCGAGATGAAGATCAAGCAAGCAGAGGAAGAGCGAGAGCGAATGCTTGCGCGCGAAGAAGAGATCAGCAACATGACGCCTCTCGAGCGTGTCGATGGCCTCGGGTCGCTGGATGATGACACCGCGGAATTTCTCGAGAAACGCAAGTTGCGCCTACAGAAGCGCCACGCGCCGACTACTGGGCGAGTGAACAAGGCGGCGTATCGAAAACGCATCGAAGAGGCTGCTGGTGGGAAACTCGAAAATATGCAGCCACTGCAGCCGAAGATCGTGGAGACCAAGATCCGTGTGCGTGTCGAGCTCCCACTGCCTGGTCAATGTAAGTCGCGTTGCCGTTTTATTGTCGATGTAAAAGCAGTCTCATGGTCTCCTGATATGCTGATGATTAATACTTTCTTGCTTGTTACCATATTAGTTATTGAGGCCGCAGGGATCAGCAATACGCATCGCATTGGACTCCCAAACTCGAAAGATCGTACGCGGCTAGGCTCGTCGAGCAGTGAGTCATCGCTTGAGAATCCGTCCGACACTTCTTCGGTGTCTTCGAACTCGCTGTTATCGTCTGGCCACTCGGGATCGTCATCGTCCCAAATGAAACACGCCAGCAGAACCGGCTTTGCTCCTCCTCCACCGCCACCCCCGCACGCATTGATGATGATGCAGCAGAATCGCGATTCTTCCTTACGATCAAGTTTTGTCCCGCCCCCGCCGCCTCCCCAATCGGGGTCTGGATTTGTAGACACGCGTTTATCTCGCACGGGCAGTTTCCGAGGCTCCCTTTACGACGATGAAGACGACCGACAAAGTGAGATGTCGCGAGTGTCTTTCTCGCAGAGCCGACGAAGGCTCTCTGGTGTTGATCGAGACAAGCAAGGCATGCAAGACAGCCTCGCTGCTATTCTGAGCGGACGCAAACCATCAACTGCTACGCGACGGGATTCGATTGATTCGACTTTCAGTGCGGTATCCGTCACGAGAGAGCGAAAGAAGAAGAAAGATGTGAATGGTGTCACCTCCCGTGCTGCGCCACCATCTCCAGTCGCAGAGCCAACGATTTCGAATGCGTTTGCTGCTAGCCTTGCAGCGATTCGACGCAATCGAGCTGATACGATGGATGAGACGAGCGGTGGCAGTATCGAAAGCCCCATCAAGCGTGAGAAAGGGAAAACCCGAGATCGAAAACGGGACACTCAACTCAGCGCGGAGGGCAAAGAGTTGCTCAAGAAGGCGATGACTGTGGGCGATAGTCCTCTGAGCAAGTCAAAGACAAAGTCAAATGGTCGGAAAGGGCTCTTCGATGACAGCAGCAGCGAAAGCGACGACTCGGATAGCGGATTGTTCGCTTCTGGAAAGGGTCGCGGCTCCAGTGCTCCAAAACAGTCTGTCCAAGCAAACGGAAAGCCATATCGGCACAGCTCAACGACTCCTCCTAGTTCCTACAGCCCTCGGCAAGCAAGTACCCACAAATTTGATGATGACGATGATAGCGAGGACAGCGGTGCAACAGACATGTCGCGATCGGCAAATGGTACGTGCTTTTTCCTGTCTCTGTCATTTCTGTGAACGAGTGAGAACTAATTATTGTACTCTATGTATCAAAAACAGAAAACACACTCTTTTCGAAAAACAGAACCTCGAGCCCAAACAGCACTGCGTCCATCGGCTCTGGCAACATGATTCGACAGCCTCCGAGAGTCGCTGTGGCGTACATTTCATCGTCTGTCCAAAACGAAGGCAAGAAGCCGGCGGGTTTCTACACGTTTGCGTTCCGAGTGGGCTCACTCGAGCACACGTTTACGTACTCGTACAACGAAATGGAGATGATCCATGCACGTCTGTCGTCGGAGTACAAGAATGATTTGTTACCAAAGTTCCCGTCGAAGCACCGACTGCGCAACAACACCAAGCCTGAAAACATGCAGAAGCGAGCCCTCGAATTTGTGGAGTATTTCCAGCAGTTGGTTGCGACTCCTCTCATCCTGACGAACCAAAGGTTTATTTTTGAGTTCCGTATCGACGAGAGCTTTGCACGAACGTTGGCTGGCGATATTCCGAATGGGGAGGTGAACAACAACAGCAACGTGTCTTCTCGCAAAGCGCAGCGCACAAGTATTCCAGTCAGCCCAGTTCAGCAACCGGTATCGAGCAAGCCACCACGAAGTGCCACCAAGCCAACGAAACAACTCTTTGCAGCGGACGACTCTGACTCGGATGACGATTCCAATTCGGACAACTCAGTAGTTCCTCCGAGCCGGGTGCAGCCTCGACGATCGGAGCAGGTTGCTGAGCCTCTGAGAGAAGAACCAAGGTCAAAGAAAGCGAGCAAACCATCCAAAAAAGATTTTGCTGAGCCAGAACCATCCCGCAGATCTCGCCGACCAAGCTCAACCGTAAGTCGAGCTCCTTCCGAGTCACCAGCGCCAAAACCAGCTTCAACTGCGAATGTGGCTCCTGCGTCGGCACCGAGCATCACAGGATTGCCTCCGCGACCGAATTTGTTCGGAGGTGGTCGTGGTGATCTGCTGGCTGCCATTCGACAAGGAGCAGCGCTGCGCAAGACGGACGAGTCTTCGGATGCTGCTACTGCTCCAGGGAGTAGCGCCTCTCGACCTGATGCTCCGCTCTCTGCTCCAAAACCTGGTCCTCCACCCCCTGCATCAGCGCCAGCGGCGTCGATCAGTGAAGCAATCACAAATGCGATGGCGTCAAGGCGCATCCACGTCGAGTACGAAGAAGCGCATTCGGACGACGAAGACTCGGACGACGACTGGGACTAAGTGGCAGCAACGCAGGAGTGCTGCCTGCCTGAGAGCGTAAGTTTTGTTTTTGTCTGCAGTGTGTAATTATTCGGCTGGTCAGACGTTGTAGCTATACAAGTATTATGAGTGCAGGACGAATGGCTGGAGCTGTTGAATTTTGTTGCCGCCCTCAAGTGGAAGGGGTTGAGCACGCGAGACCAAGTAGCCAAGCCACAACCGCTCTCTTCGAGAACACTATCCCTGAAGGAGAAGAAAGTATGTTAAAAAAGGAGAACGAGAATTGAAATCCTAACGTTGTGGTCATTTTAGCATGTAGCATGCCAGCCATCTGTGAGCTTCAACAGGTTTATTCACCTAGTGAAGTGAATGCTGGTCACCTTCCCAGAAAGTGTGAGTGATGTTCCGCTATTTGATTGGCTATAATCATGCTTCACGTGATATCTGATTCGCTGAAATTTATCAGGAGATCTTTTCAACCCACAGGCGCATTCGAATTTTGCATTTTGATGTGGATCCATCGAAGCAATGGCGATGGCGCTGGAGGAGATATGCGACTCAAATGACAGCCCTGCATTCGCTCATTCGCCGATTCCTCCTGTCCACAACACAGCGCAGCACAGCACAAAAGAGACAGCAAAGCGCAACCACTAAGAACCAGCACCACCGCTACCTTCTCTACAGTGGCTGTATGCATACAAACCATGCCTTCGTCTGAGAAAGCGCAGCTGTCGCTGATCGTGATCGGCCACGTGGACGCCGGCAAGTCGACCACGACCGGCCACCTGCTCTACAAATGCGGCAGCGTCGACCAGCGCACGATGGAAAAGAACGAACGTCAGGCGAGAGAGGTCGGCAAGGCGTCGTTCACGTACGCGTGGCTCATGGACGGACTCAAGAGCGAGCGCGAGATGGGCATCTCTATTGAGGTCTCGTTCGCCAAGTTCGAGACACCGCAGTACCAGCTCACGGTGCTGGACGCGCCGGGTCACCGCGATTTCATCAAGAACATGATCACCGGGACGTCGCAGTCCGACGCCGCGCTCTTGGTGGTCGCTGCAGGCGACACAGAGTTCGTCGACGGACTCGCTCCGACCGGACAGACCCGCGAGCACGCGCTGCTGGCGTTCACGCTCGGCGTGAAGCAGATGGTGGTCGCGGTGAATAAGATGGACAGCGAATCGGTAAACTACAGTCAAGACCGCTTCGAGTACGTCAAGGGCGAAGTGAGCGCGTACTTGACGAAAGTGGGCTTCAACGCCGACGCAATCCAGTTTGTCCCCATCTCGGGCTGGTGTGGCGACAACATGACGGACAAGTCCGAGAACATGCCCTGGTACGACGGCCCCTGCCTGCTTGATGCGCTCGACACATTCACTGCCCCACGACGAGCAGCTGACAAGCCGCTGCGTGTGCCGATTCAGAACGTGTACAAGATCGGCGGCATTGGCACGGTCGCCGTCGGTCGCGTCGAGACGGGCGTGCTCGCCCCAGGACAGGACGTGACGTTCGCACCTGTGAATGTGACTGCTGAAGTCAGCTCGGTCGAGAGACATCGTGAGCCGTTGGCCGAGGCGCGACCGGGCGACCAAGTCGGCTTCAATGTGAAGGGCATCTCTGTAAAGGAGATCTCTCGCGGCTGCGTCGCGTCGGACCCGAAACTTGACCCGGCAAAGTACACGATCGAGTTCACAGCGCAGGTCGTGATCCTGAACACGCCCGGCTTGATCTTCGCCGGGTACACGCCGATGCTGCACTGCCACACGGCGCGCGTCGCGTGCAAGTTCAAGCAGATCACCGAGAAGATCGATCGGCAGTCGGGCAAAGTGGTGGAGCAGAACCCCAAGTCCGTGAAGACGGGCGACGCGTGCACGGTCGTGTTCGAGCCGACGAAGCCCATGACCGTTGAGGCGTTCCACCAGTACCCACCACTGGGGCGCTTCGTGGTGCGCGACATGTGCTCGACAGTGGCAGTGGGCGTAATTAAGTCCGTCAAGAAGCGCGAGGACCGAGTGAAGCGGAAGAGCGTGGCTGCTGCTGCAACCCCCACTACTGCTGCTGCTGCTGGTGCAGCTACAGCCCCATAGACGCAATGGCCATTGATTGCATCGTTCCTTCTCTAACCACCATCTAACGTTATAACAATAATCTCAAGATCCAACTCCACAATAATAAGGAGACCAACACTCTCGTCCACAAACACGACAATGCCTGGGATTCTCTTGATGGGTGACCTCGATCTGAGCAAGGATCCATTCACGAATCAGGCGATCGCTCGCGTGTGTGAACAGCATTAACAGAGCCGAAAATGCCCAAGAGACCAAGCAGTCAATGGCCAAATGCATCCCCCCTCTCGTCACCATCTGGAAGCAAATGCATGCATGCGCTGCCAATTGTCCGCCGCCATGCATGATGTGAATGACCTCCTGACTCTGCGATATGTTATACGTCAGCCACACCTACCAAATGCGCGAGAAATCTCGCAGAATCCCATAAATGAGAGCCCATCCTTCTCTCCCTCCCTCAACTATCAAAAGAGAAATCTTCTATTCAATCATCGTCACCAAGCAGCTCGACTCACTTCTCAATTCGCCCTCGCAAGCCGCACCAAGCACCAACACGCACATCAACAGACAAGCAACCATGTCGAGAATCACGACGCCCGAGTTCCTCCACACGCTCACGCAGCACGAGCTGCTGCACACGAACGTCAAGGGCTCGTTCGCGAACGAGACGTACCGCGAGCGCATGCCCAAACTCATCCGCGAGACGGCTGAGTACAACAAGAGCCGCTTCACACCACAGGAGTACGACGGGCTGTTGCAGCTCGCGCACGATTTGTCGACTGACGCGCGCGTGCCCATGCCCTCGGAGTTTGCGGACGCGAGCCTCTCGCCCATGACGCACCACTGGACGACGCTGCTCCAGGGCAAGAACTACACGTGGCAGAACGCACCGTGGTTCATGACCGAGCAGTACATGTTCCAGCTTGTGCTGCTCATCTCGGGCTACTACCGAACGGGCATCGACCCGTTCCACCCATCGTAAGTGCTCGCTCATCCTTCGTATACTGCGCCTGTGGGGTCACTCTAATGGTGATTACTAACTAATCTCTGTGTGCCTTTTGTATGTAGGAAACTGGTCGAGTTGCGAGGCCCCGCGCCGTGGAACCTGTTACAGAACGCTCTGCTCGTCAGCTCCGTGAGCACCAGCAGCTGCAGCAGCGCAACGCGACACGCGTGCCTCAAAGAACTCCTCAAGATCTGCTTGTGGGGCAACAAGGCGGACGGCTGCTACACATCCGTCAAGGACACGGTGAGCGGCACCGACGCCACGCTTGCTATCGACGACAAATACCTCTTGGCGGACGACTCGGACAAGATCGCGGCCTTCCTGGAGCAATTGGGCGTACGAGAGAACGCGAATGAGGATGTGAAGAGCGTGTCAGTGCAGTACATCAATGACAACTCCGGCACGGAGCTGCTGCTCGATCTGATGCTTGCGGACCACCTGATCACGCACGAGTTCTGCCACAGCGTGACGTTCAACGTCAAGGCCGAGCCGATTTACGTCTCGGACGCCACGCCCGCGGACGTGCTAGAGCACATTGAGGCGATGCAGAGCGTGTCCCAGCCACAGGAGATCCAGAAACTGGGCAAGCGTTTGTCTGGCTTTGTCGAGAGCAATCGTGTGGTCATCGAATCGGATTTGTTCTGGAGCCACTACAGCTACTACTACGAAATGCCTGAAGAGCTCGTAAGTCGCCTGAACAAGGAGGCGGCACTGGTGATCGTGAAGGGGGACCTGAACTACCGCCGCCTGCTGGGCGACCGCATGTGGCCCGCGACGACACCCGTGGCGACCGCGATCCCGTACTTCCCCACGGCGGTCGTGGCGCTGCGCACGCTCAAGGCGAACCCGATCGTGGGCATTCCAGCGGACACGGAGCAGCGGCTGGAGCGAGAGGACCCGCATTGGCGGTACAACGGCAAGTACGGCGTCATCCAAAGTGTACTATAGAGGATAAAGCGATTGCGCGTGGAAATGACCAAGCTAACTACCAATTAATGGGGCTGCAGGTATCTGTCACTGACCAGAGCTGACATTCACTCGTTGTTCAGTTGCGACCAGTGCTCACGTCTCGCTAGGTCGTGAGTGATGGCCACCACTGTTTGCTCCCAACTATGTACGACATGTAGTTTAATAGTGTGAACATCTTGTTTGATAGGTTTCATTACACGTTACCGCAAGAAATGCAAAGGTGATGGGTGGGATGAGTGGCGTGATTGGTGTTGCTGTCATGATGCATGGATTCATTCACACAGAGAAGCAAGTTGACTGAGGCCTGAAAGCTCGCCCATACAATTATAATGAGAAAAAGGGAGATCTCAAGCTCTCCCTGTCAAAGGCAACAGCACAGCAGGACCCACAGTGATGCGGCAGCATATTGGACTCCCTCGTGATCAATCCACTCCCGCTGGCACTGGGAGACTTCCAGACGTCAAAAGTGTCTGGATCCAATTTTGCAAGACCTTCTCATGGCTTCTTCACAAACTCTTCAGTATAGAGACGCTAATGGCGGCTGGCTGGAGATGGATATGCATCCATTTTCATGCCGAGCAACAGAGAGAGAACAAAAGGTTCAAGATCGTTCTCAGCAGACGCACGAGTTGAATGAACGCTAACCAGCCATTTCATTTACCATTCACACACACATCTTGCCTCACCACAGCAGATGACAGAGGATGGACACTCGCTAGACCCTGGACGCCCCGCATTTAATCCGCGGGTGGTCCATTTTGCTTCAGTTCTTCTCTCACACATGAAAACGTAAGGGCAATAATGATGTCCTCGTGAGTGAGTGAGTGAGGAGCTCTAACTGGTTGTGTACCCGTTCACTGTCTTTGTTCAGGGGCGACAATTGCTCCGCATCAGAAGGCCAATAACTTTAATCAGCAGCGAGATTTAGATCCCCCTACACACATTCGACCTGAGCTCGCTCAGGCCACTCGCCATCATCCCGTCCCTCCATTCATTCGCGCTTCGAATTCGAGAAAGCGAACCATCGGCCGAAACGGAATGGACAAAAAGCCAAAAGGTCTGAAAGCCACGTGTTTGGACGAACTGAAAAGCTAATCCACGAGCTCATCCCATCAAAAGTACCTACCGCACCTGACCAACTTTCACCCCACACATCACACACAGTAGCGAAACCCATCAAACAGCATGACTTGGGGATAGGATAGAAAATTGGCTGGTCTATTTTTTTGTCTCTCTGATGATAGAACTGAATGGCGAACTGAATACTGGTCTGTACCGGTAATACATGAAAATGTACTGCCAGTGGAATCGTCACATGGCTGCGCGTGTAACATAATGGCACGTAGTTTATATTCCAACGGAACGAGAGAGAGAGAATGGGGAATGAATTGCGAAATGGGACACACCGCTCCGCACAGCTCCAAATAGTCAAACCTCTGCCATCATCATATGGCAGGGCATAACGCGACGCTTTGCACCAGCAAAACATCCCACCAAACAGCATACTGTGTCCATTTTTCGAAAAGTCGGCTTTTTCAGATTCGATTCTGTTAATATCCCGCGGATAGGGTTGTGTGGCATACTGGATCCAAGTTGTTTTCGCGATGAGGATTTCAGCAAACTCTAACGTTTCAACAACTTGATGACCGACTTGCGCCTTGCGGCCGCTTGCTCTTGCGGCTTTGCTTTCATTTGTGCGACACTCGCAGCAGCAGCAAACGAAGAAAGCCTTGCGCGCAAGAGGTCGGGAGAGAAAGAGAAGCGCCGCGACTTGTCTGTTTGCTTTGTTGCTTGCGACTTGCTGTGTGTGAGTGGGTGTGTGTGTCTTGCTGAGTGAGGGCGGCAGCGTACCACAATCGCGAATTGGCTGGCAGCCGATCACATCAAGCTCAACTCGTGGGCAAGCAGCGGATATCATTTGGCCGTTCACTCCCGAAAAGCCGCGCTCTCACTCGCCCAGCTCAGCTCAGCTCAGCTCAGCTTTGTCTGTCTATCTGTCTGTCTATCTGTCTCTGATCAGCAAACAAACCAAAGCGAGCAAGTCACCAACACAAGATCAGAACAAGTCAACAAGCCAGCAAAGCAAGCCAGCAAGTCAACAAGCGCAGCAACAACTTGTTGCCTTCCCGCAAAGCAAGCAAGCAAACAAGCCAAGCACTCTGCACGAGCTCTTCGAGATGAACACGTGCGCCGTGCAGGACGTGGCGTCGCTGCAGGCGGCGGACCACGTGTGCATCTGGGACAAGACCCGCTGGCCCTTCCGCTACACGCACCACGGCATCGTGTTCGAGACCGGCAAGAGCGGCGACGCCATCGTGATCGCGCACGTGTGGAGCCGCATCGACAGCTTCCGCGCGTCGCAGGCGGACTCGAGCTTCCAGCTCACGTCGCTCACCGAGTTTCTGAACGGCCGCCCGGTGTCCGATATGCGCCGCGTGCAGTACAACTCGTCGCTCGTGGGCAACGCGCTCTCGAAACTGGGCGAGGTGCACCGCGCCAAGAGCGACATCCCGCCCATCGTGCTCGCGCGCTGCAACTTTCTGCTGGGGCTCGGAAGAGGCCACTTCAGCATCTTGAGCCTCAACTGCGAGCACGTGGCGCTCTGGTGCAAGACGGGCGTGGTCTGGTCCAAGCAGCTCTTCCACAAGGTGAACACCAAGGCGCCGTTCTTGCCGTCGAAATACTCGAACTTGCTGCGTGATCTTGATGCGACAGTGGAGAAACTGCGACAGGAGCACCGCAAGCGCAACCAGGAGCTCAAGCGGCTCGACGGCAAGCACGTGTACCTGCAGCTCGGAGAGACCAAGTTTGTCAAGCGCCTGGGGGATGAGCTCTACGCAGTGTACAACGACCCGAAGGAGAAGGATCCGGCGTTCCGCCACCAGCCCACGCCGTTCATCCTCCAAGTCGACATTGTCGCGTACAACTGCGTCAAGGTGGTGCTCCAGGACGCACTCACGGGCGATTTCATGTGCTCCAAGGCCAAGAGCCTCAAGATGCTGGTAAAGCGCTCGTTCCACCGCGAGAGCATGTTCAAGTTTGAGTTTGTCTGGAACGGCGAGCTGCAGAGCCGGCGCCACCGCCGCTGGTACATTGGTGCGCAGACGCGGGATGGCCTGCTGCGCACGTTCAACACGCGCGACCACGCGGCGACGTTCCAGATCGTGGACGCGGCTTTCATCGACTCGCTAAGCGTCGAAATTGATCCCACGGCGTTCGCGGCGGTCGCTGCCGGAGAAGAAGGCGACGAGAACCCGGTCGAAGATGATGACGATAGTGAAGAGGAAGAGACGGCCGTGAAGGAGGTATCTATGGTAGCAGCGGAGATGGCGGCACTGGAGCTCAAGCAGCAGCAACAACAACAATGCGAAGCTGTGAAGGCATGACGATTTGGGCTGACTGATGCTGATGAAGTGAGTGGGAGTTGAGGAACCAGCCGCAGGGGATGATTTATTGAGAAGAACAGGACCGAGAGAGAGAGAAAGAGGTGAGGAGGACTATTTTGCAGGTGGCGTCGTAAGATATTGGCAGAGGGAGGAGAAGGAGGAGAGGAAAGGAGAGATGTTCATGTCTCTGGTGTGTATTCTAATGAAAATGTGCACGTTCGATGAATTGAAACCGCGTGTTGTCTGCTGCGTCTATTAGCAGTGTTGGTGGCTCAGCTCAGCGCATTCCTCTCACACAAAGTCGCTTTCTCTATTTCCAGCAACCATTGCAGCGGAGGCTACGAGAGTCATTTGCAATTTGCATGTGTTGACTGACGAGTTTCTAAAAAGGAATTCTACAGGTGGCCGATCAGTCTCCGCCACAGGAATGACAACGCGGCGCCGAGCGACATTACATGATGACGAAGAAGACGGTGGAGATGACGATGCGACGATCAGCGGCTGGGGGACCTCGGACTTTGACGCGACCATCTTCGCCCACACAACTGCTGCAGTAGCTGACAGGCGCTTCCCACCAAAGCCAGACCCAGCGCCTGCGGTTGCTTCTCATCAAACTATCAACGAGCAACAACAACAACAACAGCACGACAAGCAGAAGACCAAGAAGACGCTGCGTGAGAGTGACGCAAAGAGTCCCCGCTGGAACAACGAGGTGCCGCGATTAGCGGAGGATTCGCATTCGCGGACTAGCAACAGTATCAAGATCCCAAAAGCGCGACTGGTGACAACACATATCACAACGTCCAAGACATCTCCAGGCCACAACAACAACCATCCAAGCAGCATCCACAGCAACAGGACGAACAACCACCACTCAAATAACAACATCAGCAAGACCGCGCTCGTCAGCCGCGAGTTTGCGGTCAGCGAGTACGCAGTTCCCACCAGATTGCTGCAGCCGAAAGAGTTGTCGTCAAACAGACGAAGACATCGACGCCGTTCGCCTCACAATCTTCAGCAGCAGCAGACTGAGCCTACGAAAGGAAGGTTCATTTGCAAAATCGTCGGACTGATCGACGACGACGAGGAGCAGGAAGATGCTAATCTGTGGAGCCTACCGCCGGCTTTACGCAGAATCGAAGCATTCCGGCAACATCATACTCACCCTAAATACCGCGAGAATACGTTTCTTCTCCCGCCGCTGCTCCATGGCTCCAACAGCGTCGATTCGCTGCTCGCCTCTTTTTCGAAGTGACTTGGAGCGCAAGATGAAGGCTTTGCCCGTGTCGTCTGGCTCGCATCCAATCGGTCAGAGCCCTGTAGTTGCGGCCACGAACACTCCGTCGCTCAACGGCAGCAACAGTATGAGCGAGCAGCTACAGCAGCAGCAAGAGCACTATTCGTCCATGCGTCGCAGCCATCAAGAGCGACAGTCTCGACACAACAACAACTCTAACAAGCATCATCAACAGCAAGGCTCAACCAGCGAGTACAAACAAGACGCGTTGCGCGCCGCACAAGTGCGCTGCGTGGGCGACTTGGTGCGGCTCCCGACGTGTTGATTTTCTGGTGGAACAACGTACT
This sequence comes from Globisporangium spiculum, assembly GCA_023335655.1. Lineage (NCBI taxonomy): Eukaryota > Oomycota > Peronosporomycetes > Pythiales > Pythiaceae > Globisporangium > Globisporangium spiculum. Next base: position 3,748 of record JAADVO010000218.1, on the reverse strand, counting down.
TTTTAGCGCAGTCAAATACCAACCAACCAGCAAGTTTCGAAGCCGCGTTCGTTGTGAGAGCGATGTGGTATCTACAGCACGCTCATGATCGTGCCACGCACGCCGTTGTATCGCCACTTGGGGTCTTCCTCGTCCAGCTGCTTCTCCACCTCGGCCGTGAGTCCGACGATCGGATTCGACTTGAGCGTGCGGAACGACACGAACGGTGCTGGAAAGTACGGGATTGCGGTCTCGGCGGGTGTCGTCGCGGGCCACATGCGGTCGCCCAGTAGGCGGCGATAGTTCAGGTCGCCCTTGAGGATCACGAGCGACGCCTCCTGGTTCAAGCGGGTGGCCAGAGCCGCGGGCATCTCGTGGTAGGAGCTGTAATGGTTCCAAAAGATGTCGGGCACGATCAGGATCTGCTTGGTTTCGACGTACCCTGCAAGACGGCTACCCAACGCCTGGATCTCCGCGGAGCGCGTCGGGTGCTGCATGTATGCGATGTGCTCCAGCACGTCCGGCGGCGTGGCGTCCGACACGTACATGGGCTCTTGCTTGACGTTGAACGTCACGCTGTGGCTCCACTTGTGCGTGATCAAGTGGTCCGCGAGCGCCAGGTCCAGCAGCAGCTCCGTGCCACAATTGTCGTTGATGTACTGCACCGCGATGGCGTCGCTGCTGCCGTTGTTATTGACAGCCAGCGTTTCCAGGAAGCGGATGACCTTATCACTGTCGTCGATCAGCAGGAACTTGTCGTCGATAGCGAGTGACGCGTTCTCGCCGCTGATCGTGTCCTTCACGACCGTGTAGCAACCGTCCGCCTTGTTGCCCCACAAGCACAACTTGATGAAGCGCTTGAGCTGCTTGTGACGGCTCGCGCTCGCGTCCGCAGCCGAGAGCTCCACCGCGCTCTGCAGCAGACGCCAGGGCGTATCTTCGCTCAGCTCGGCCACTTTCCTGATAATTCCAACAATGAATGGCATCATTAGCACTTAAATCAATGTAGTACAACGTCAACCATAGTGATACACGTACGATGCATGGAACGGGTCGATACCGGTCGAGTAGTAGCCCGTGATGAGCAGCACGAGGTGGAACATGTACTGCTCGGAGAGGAACCAGGGCGAGTTCTGCCACGTGTAGCCCTTGCCCTCGAGCAGCGCCGTCCAGTGAGGGGTCGTCAGCGCAAGCTTCGCTTCAGCCTCAAACTGTGCAGGCAGAGGGATCGCGGCGTCGCGCTTCATGTCCTCAGCGAGTTGTGCGAGCGCGTCTTTCTGTTGCTGTGAGAGGCGGTCGCTGTTGCGCGCGACGACGTCCATGACGAGCTGCGGCAGGCGCTCCTGGTACGAGTCGTTAGCGAAGGTGCCCAGGACGTTTGTGAAGAGCAGCGGCTGCTGCTCAAAGAGCACGAGGAACTCAGGCGTGGTCGTGCGCATTGTCGTGCTGTCAGCTGTCTGTCTTCTTGCGGCTGGTGGTTGGTCGCTTGCGTAGCTGCTGGCAACTTCAGATGTGGCCAAGCACCAAAAAGAGCAGCCGAGCAAAACAAAATGGCAAGTGAGATTCGAGAGGTGTCCCGAACAGTAGATCTGAAATACGGGACTGTATTTTATATGAGTCTGAGTCTGAGTCGATGAACCTGATGGCGAGCTGTTCCGGAGTCCAGCCTGGACAATGAAAAGATCAGAGGACGCGAAAGTGATGGATATATATGTGGGTGTAGGCTGAGTTGAGTTGAACAATGTTGGGGGATATGTTAGTAGTTGTGCCTAACAAAGAGAAGCGGAGTGAGTGATGATGTTGGCTGGTCGTGCTGCTCTTCCTTTCTTTGTTGGTGGGTAATGGAGCCTGCGTCGCCTGCCATTCGGAAACGAGGGTTACGGCTCTCAGCTTGAGGGATGAAAGCACAGGACCAACCTTCAAACTAAACAGCCGCCTGTCTTACCAACCACCGGGCCACTAGACCGAGCTATTCCAGATTCGCTGGCAACACTGGACGTGCCTCGCACCAAATGATGCATCACGATGCAGAAGGCAGTGGCAATTCGCTTCTGATTAACCGGATAAAGGAGATATCCCAGGATGGCAATCAGAGATTGGTCTGCATGGAGTCAGAGATGGGTGAGTTGGTGAGATCGATGGCAAATCCGCACACTAGCATTAAGTTGTACCTATCATCGATGTGTTGCTTTCTTCACCTCGAATCGACGTTGCAAACCTGGTTAAAACAAGAGATTTCCAAGTACCAAGAACAGCACTAGTATACTTTTGAAAAACACCTACTTTGGGACAGCTAGTGATTGGGCAGTCCACCAGTTGGCCCAAATTCCCATCCACCCATAGCCGTGAAATAGGTGGGCAATGGGTATGGTATGCTGGTTTACAGAGACTACCCCAGCAGAGACAACATGTACTGCGGAAACAAGAGATAACTTCTTGAAATTGCTTCGCGGATGTCCTCGATCTTTATGACTTCTGGGTACTTCTCGAGGAGCCAGTGGAAAATATACATGTGCTCCTTAACACGTGTGTCAGCATCCAGATCATAGCCTTCACTGCAGTGCTCATGCAGAACCAGCAAGGTCTCAATGGCGCCTCGGATTGCACTGCACCAGTCATGCAGTCCTCGTGGCGGCTTTCGCGGAACCACTTGACGCCGGCAGAAGACGAAGTGTGCCAAATTGGACTCGGTTGCCCGAGGTTAGTACAAACTGTATAGCTCCGGTCGTACAGGACCCCAATTCACGCTGATTTGAGTTATTTTGAGGCAAGGCAGTCTCCACAAGCATTGTACGCACTCAGTATCGTCAAAAGAGTCACTTATGATGATATTCGGAGTTCTATCTGGGCGCCGCACTACCCAGCAAGTCTCCCGATTTTCTTCAAGGCGACACGCAGACGGAAGCACGCTAGGCCACACACTATCGTTGCTGCAACAGCTGACGCAACAATAGCACTTCGCTCACACGGACTAGCAAGAACACACACACACGCACACACACACGCACACACACACACGGATACATACATTCGTAATGATCACAGCACCAGCCACTCACAACACTAAAGAAGACAGCGAACGAATTCAAGGAGTTGCCATTCGCCACTTCCATTGGCTATAATTAACAAATAGTCTGTTACTATTGGCTAAAAATCCTTGCCCATCAGGACATGTAGAAAGAACAGTGTACTTGCTTGTCAACTGCACTTGCTTGTCAACTGCACTTGCCTGCCTTCTCTCCACTCTCACAGAAGCAAGCACCCCCCAATACTATTTAGCCACCCCCCAATGAGCTGCAGAGTCGGCGCCACCGCGGAGTCGATGCGCACGCCCGTGCCCTCGGGCTGGGACGCCTCCCAGATCCCGTCGCTGCAGGGCAAGCTCGCAATCGTCACCGGCGCGAACTCGGGCATCGGCTTCGTGACAGCGCTGGAGCTCGCGCGCAAAGGAGCACACGTCGTACTCGCGTGCCGTAATGAACAGAAAGGCATGAACGCCGCCCAGAAGATTCGCGACGAGCTCACTATCAATCGCGATAGCGTTGGAGAGACCAAGGTCGAGTTCATGCAGCTCGACGTGAGTGACCTGAGCAGCGTCAAGTGCTTCGCCGACACTTTCAAAGCCCAACACGACCGCCTCGATCTGCTCATCAACAACGCTGGGATCATGGCGATGCCGTATTCGCTGACGGTTGACGGCTACGAGAGTCAGTTTGCGACGAACCACTTGGGTCACTTCGCGCTCACGGCTCAGCTGTTCGACTTGATC
>JAADVO010000217.1:0-44172 GCA_023335655.1 Globisporangium spiculum | reverse complement strand
GGTCTCGCAACCGGACGTTCGTATGAAAACTTTCTCAATTTTTATCCAATCGAAACGAGACAAAAACGAGCGGGTTCGTCTCGTCAAATGGAGCAAAATAGTCCAATTTCAGCCTGTAAAACGCTGTCTTTCAAAAGTTATTCAGCTTTGATTTGCCAAAAATGGTATGCCGTAACCTATTGAGCGCCACTGTATATAAACTCCGACTATATGGGTAGGATACGCTTAGCACCCAACAAGCCAGTACAACTGAAGTTTGCTTACTGTACTCTTTGGCTTTGCAGTGAGAAGCTCTTGAAATTTGTGACACGCTGCAGTTTCCAGTCTTCAGTTGAGGAAGCTTCCGTTATAGTCCATGGAGGTGAACGCTGATATTTTGACACGCTGCAGGGCACAGACTTTTGTGGAGTACTGAACTTGACTATGATCTTGAAGGGACGGACGGTCCGCCAAGTTGTCACATTACTCGAAATGCGTCAATCCGCAGCACCCCGCAGCGGCGGGAGCAGCAGTGGCAGCAGCACCACTTCGTACGGTAGCGTGCGCGGATCTCGCACGTCTGCGTCACTTCGCTCCCTGTCGCCGACAGACACACCGCTGTCAGCAGCCGCACCAGCGCATGTGCACTCCACGTCGCTCAAGTGTGTCGTGCTCCTGCTCTGTAGCGCGCTGGCGCTCGGCTCCAACTACTGCTACCACAGCCCCGCAGCACTCAAGAACCAGCTTCAGCAGCATTTCAGCGCCAGCATGGAGAAAGACCAGTTTGAAGTGCTGTTTGTATCCTTTTCGTCGTATTCTTCTTTATATTGCGTTTTGTGTGGGAGTTGTTCAGCAATTGCGATCTTCTGTGGGCGCATCTTGAACTCTAAAGTGACCGAGCTTTCCCTTTCATCAAGAGCGACACTGCTACTATCGTTTGTCCCGCGTAGAGCTTGCTGTACACTCTGTACTCGACGCCCAACATCCTGCTGCCGTTCTTCGGTGGACTGCTGGTCGACAAGTTCGGTGCACGCCAGATGCTGCTCGCGCTCACGACACTCGTGGTTTCGGGCCAGACGGTACTCGCCATCGGGAGCTCCATGTCCAGTTTTCGCGTCATGCTGGTACGATTTAAAGGCTTTGTAAAATGTATAGTACCCTTGTTGCCCTTGGGCTTGAACAATTAGACTCGTACTCACAGTGAGTGCGCTGTAGCTTGGTCGGATCATCTTTGGGTTCGGTGGTGAGAGCCTGGGTGTAGCACGCACGACGTTCATCGCGACGTGGTTCAAGAAGCGAGAGCTTGGTACGTAGTGATGTCAGCCGAAATGTTCCTTGCTCTACAGTAGTACTGTGCATTGCGAACTCACCTATTGTCTTTGTGAATTGGGATAACCTTCTACTACAGCGCTGGCGCTGGGTGTGGGCAACAGCTTCTCCGGCCTCGCAAGCATCCTGAACAACCTGCTCAGCCCGTACTTTGCGAATCGCTTCGGGGCATCATCTGCGCTCTGGCTCGGCGCTTTCGTCTGCGCACTCTCCGTCGTGGCGACTGCGATCCTCATCCCACTGGACCGGTCCGCGAGAGCGAAAACCCTCGACTCGCTCCCGAACGGCAAACCGATTCTCGCAAAGACGAAGAAGAGCGACGTCAAGATCAGCGACATCAAGCACTTTAGGTACGATATGACGACTTTGCTGCTGGAGTCGTCAGCGCTCCTAACATTTGTCTTGTTTGGTACAATAGCACCGTGTTCTGGATGATCCTCGTCGCGAGCGTCTCCATTTGGGGCTCGATCATCCCATTCCAGACCGTTGCTGCGAGTGTCCTACTCGAGCGCGATTTCTTTCGCCACCCGCCAGCGGAGTGCGAGCGCTGCGGCGAAGGCAATTACGCGAGCTATACCGACTGCCACGAGATCGTGCCGTCGTGTCCTGCGTCCCCGCCGTTCGCGTGGCCGCTGCCAAAGATCTCAGCATCCTGTCAGATCACGCGAGCGATCGACCAGCTCTACTGTTCGACCGAGCCACCGTACATCGCCGATAGCGAGATCAACTGTGACAACCTCATCTGGAAGAACGGACCGAAGACCAAGCTGTTCTGCGATAAGAAGATCATTGCAGAGCAAAGTGGGTCGCGCGTCATGAGCCTCCCCTCACTGATCTCGCTGTTTGCGTCCCCGCTGTTTGGATACGGCGTCGACCACGCTGGGAACCGCGCAATCATCGCGATCGGCGCAAGCTTCATGATCGCGCTCTCGCAGTTGGGGATCGCGTTCTCGAGTATGTCGATCTGGGTGCTGCTCTTCGTGCAGGGCATTTCATCGTGCCTCTACTTTGCCGCGATCTGGCCCTCCATCCCATGTACGCAGACCAATTCCAAATGCGTAAAAACCGATGAGGATGATGCAATGGGGCGATCATTGACCGTAACTTTGTTGTTTCTGTGTGCAGATGTGGTCGAAGAGCACCATGTCGGCAGTGCATACGGAGCGATCATCGCGCTTGGGGTACGTGCACATCTGACAACTTCTCCGTTGAGAATCTGAGTTTCCAAAACCCGAAAGCTAACTCCAACCCAACGTATTATGATGTTAATGTGCACCTTTAGAACTTGCTGCTGGCGATCTTGCCGATGGCTGTAGCCGCAGTGTATCGCATCGACGAGCGGTACCTGCCGAACGTCGAGATTTTGCTCTCCGCTGTTGCGTGCTGCGCGTTCATCGCGTCCTGTCTGCTGCTGCACTTTGACCAGATGGACGGCCGCGTGCTGAACCCTCCGACGCCTCGGATCCTTACGAAAGCCCAGGCGGTCGCACAGTCCTTTGAGGAGACCGAGTTCCTCCTTGATTTCCACGATCACTCGCCGATTGCTGAAGTTGTGGAGCCAAAGAAGAAGCTCCGTAGAGCAAGGAGCCACAAAGACTAAGCAACCTAAAGCTGCATACACACCCTATAAACGAATCATATACATCCTCTTCTTATCCGTCACATGCTTTAGATGCCCTTGTCTTTCTTTATAACCAGCCTACTTCCACTCGGGTTTCTCGCCAGCCTTCGTCACTGCCAGCTGCTGCTGCTTGAGCGCTTTTGTGAGCGACACGCTTCGCGCGATTCGCTGGATGTACGCTGGCGCCTCGATCGTGCGCGGCCGAAAGGTGCACTCGGCAAACTCCTCCATCTCTTTCTCCTGCACGGCTCGGCGCTGCTTGATCGTGTGCGCCTGGCTCTGCTGCTGAATGCGCTGCAGGTACGTGTCCGGGCTTGTGAGGATCTTGAGTTTGCCTTCGTGGCGTTCCGAGACGCGGTTCAGCTGCGGACGGAACGTGAGCGCCGCCATCTCCTCCTGCTCCATCTTCAGCTTCATTAGACGCTGCGTGGTCTCGCGGCGCAGCAAATCGCCTCGACTGAGCTCCGTCACGGACCGGCCCTTGCGCTTTGTGCTCGTCTGGTTGATCGACGGCTTGAACGTGCAGTTCGGATCCTACGTGTTTGTATCAAAGTAGTACATTAGTTCAGTTTTTGCTTGAGAAGCTAACGCAAACAGTTCCATGATACCACAACATGTGAACAAACTTACCGAGACGCGCACAGATTTTTTCTTGACGTTGTCGTGCTCCTTGCGCAGCGCGTACTTTGTAATGCGCTCAAGAAAGTCGCCCTTGCGTCCGTTTTCCATCATGTCGAGCGACTTCTTGTTGATAGTGGGCTTGTGCGCCGGCAGCAGCTGCTGCTTGGTTGTCTCGATCTTCTTCCGGCGCGCTTCCTCGTGGAAGTGCTGTCTCTCAAGGAAGTTGTCGAGCCGTTGAGCGCGCTCGTCCTTCTCTTCATCCGTGTGGATGCCGCCGGCTGAGCGCGGCCGCTGTTGCTGCTGCTGGGTACGCTGCTTCCCGTTAGAGTTATGACGTCCTAACGCACCATTCCCATTAGACGGTCCGCGCCGCCGAGGACTGAGGCTTCGGATGTAAAAATCGTCTTGAGCGCGCCGTGGAGATGCCATGGAGCTCGCCATGTCACTGTCCGTGTCTCCGCCTCGACTGATATCGTCATCTGTGAGTGATCCTGTGCGTCGCATACGCTGCCGTTGCTGCAACTTGACAGGACTGTCGCTCACCATGCAGCAGGGACGGCTGAGCCGCTCATAGATGTCTTGCTGCAAGTACAGCTGTGCAGAGACCATTTCCGCGCTGATTGGGTTCACTTTCGGGTAGAACGTACACTGTTCAAGCTCTTTTGCAGTCGACTCCATGGCGGCAGCGGTCAGCGACGGCGACGCGTGGTTCTTTGGCGTGATGTCCATGTACTTTGCCTTGACTTTGTCCGTGAGCGAGTTGTTCCGGTTGATCTTGGGCTTGAAAGTGCACTCACGCTCGAGATCGGCTTCTTCTTCGGCCTTCACGCGCTGCGCCAGCTCTTCACGGGCTTTATAATTGTCGGCTTCCTGGTACAACCTCTCCGAGACCGCGAACGGAGAGCTCACATTATCTCTACTACTTGCGCCTAAAGAGCCCTGGCGACTGCGCAGCTTTGCTGCCACTTTTGTGGACTTTGGGTTCACTTTTGGCGCAAAAGTGCACTCGTCAAGCTCGGACTGGAGCAGCTGTTGCTTCATTTGCTCACGGACCGCGTCCTTTTGGGACTTCCAGCGTGTCACGCGCGCATGGAAGGCGTCGTCGCCACCCAAATTGTTGTTGCTGTTACCGCTGTTGTTGGGGTTGCCGCTTTTGATCTGGGTGTTGCCCCCTCCGTTGTTACCAGGACCTCCGCTGTCGAGGTCATCGCGGAAATGCTCTGTGAAGTCAATGTACTCCTGCTCATTCGAGTCTGCTGCTCGCTGTCCGTTGTGGTTGTGGGCATCGAAATCGCCATCGAATTGCTGGGGTTGATGATTGTTGAACTGACGCTGCGGGTTGTACTCGTATCTATTGTCACTGTTACTGCCTTCGACTCGACTCTGCGATTCGTGGCTGCTGCTATGAAGGTTGAGCATTCGGATCTGGGACGCGATGCCGTTTGGTTCGCTGGCGAAGTCTTCATTCTGGAACTGTTGCGGCTGTGTGAATGAGAAGAGCTGTGGGGTAGTAGTCACACCAGTGGACGGAGGGTAGTTTGCATATCGGTGCTCTTCATTCTGCTGAAATTGGTTCTGATTGGGCTGGAAAAAAGGTTGATGTTGCTGCTGTTGTTGATGAGCAGCAACTCCTGCAAAAGCGGTCACTTGGTTCGGCATCGAGCTGTTGCGGTTCTTGGTCGCCATCCATTCCTGCACGCTGAAGCGCTGAGCCTTGTCGTGCGAGACCCCTGAGGTGAGAAACTCGGCATCGTTCTCGACAATCAGAGCTCCCGAAGAGCGATGGGAAGTGGAGAAAGAAAAAGAAGGCGGATCGCGAACTAATTCAGACGCAACTGGGGTTGGCTTCAGCGACGAATACTGAGGCTGTTGCTGGAATACTGAAGCTGGAGCTACCGCTGCTGGTGCAAACGAAGGTGCGGACAGTTGGAAAGACACATGCGGTTGCAAAGTAGCTGATGGCTGGAAGGGATTTTGTGAACTAAAAGCATAAGCGCCGCCGCGATCCCCAAGCGTAGCTGCAAGCCCAGCAGACGAGTGCTGAGAAAACACTGGTGCTGGAGTCATCGTCGAGGCTGGAAATGCTGCGGGCATCGTGCTCATTATCGAAAACACGGGTGGAGCCGGCGAAGATGGCACCGCACTTCCCATTACCTGTGGCGGCGCTGATGATACCGCTGCTGATGCACTCGCGCCCGGATCCGCAGTTGCAGACGCTGCTGCCTGGAGCTTGGCGATCTGCTGGAAGAGCTGCATCTTGGAGATCTCGCCGCTCTTTAGCTGCTGCATGAGCCCCGAGACTGCAGAGCTATGCGGAGACGGCGGTGGTTCCATGCTGACCGACTAACTGACGGGCTGTCTCTGTCGATCTCTTTCTGTAACTTCTTGCTCACTTCGTTCTGGCTCGTAACGCGACACCTCGGCAGTCTTCTCGAAGCGCCAGCTCTCCGCTTTTATTTTGCGCTACACAGAGCCCTTCGCAATGACGGCTGCGCGGAAGAGCCACGCTTGGTGACCAAATAGAGAGAGCGAACGCGGCGGGTTTCTTTTTGTGTGTGCGAGTGTTATTTCTGTCGCCACCCCAACAACACATAAGAAACGGTTTCGAGCCATGGTATGGCGTTCATCACAACCCAACCCAACACAGCAGCAACACTCACCAGTGACTGGCGGCGCTCGTGAAGGCTGTGCAGGGTGCTATGGAACTTATATGTGCGGGTGGCTCAATGGATGTACGCGTTGCGTTGCGTTGGGCTGTGCGGCTCAGGGCTCGAATGACGGTAGGTACATCACCACCTTGACGGCATGGCAGGACAGCAGCAGCATGACTGTGCCAAGTTGAAGTGACAATCACTCAAGCAAACATCGATCGTTTTTAAAATTATTTTTGAGAGGATATTTTCTTTCCTTTGGCAATTGGCATTCATTCACTCACTCAAAAGCCCAAGAATGAGGAGAAGAACGGTAGCTTCAACACCTCCTTGTTGGACGGCTCTGCTGCTGTCCTCGCTGTTGCTACTACTAGTAAACAGGTACGTGCGTGCAGCAGTGGTGATCAATACGTGGCCGTTCACGAACGCGACGCGCGCGGCGTTCGCAGTATTGCGTGGCGCGCCGTCTCTCCCAACGCAGCAGCACTTGGACGCGATCACTGTTGGATGCGATCGCTGCGAGGTAGAGCAGTGCGACTTCACGGTCGGCTACGGTGGCAGCCCCGACACAAACGGTGAAACAACGCTGGACGCGATGATCTTGGATGGCACGGCGATGGACATGGGCGCGGTCGCGCAGCTGCGGCGCGTGAAGGCGGCGATCCGCGTCGCGCGCGCTGTGCTGCACCACTCGTTGCACAGCATCCTAGCGGGAGACGGCGCGCTCGAATTTGCAAAGATGATGGGCTTTGAGGAAAGCTCGCTTGATACGCCGTACTCGAGAGAGATGCACAAGCAATGGAGAGCGAACGCGTGCCAGCCCAACTACTTTCGGAACGTGATGCCAGCGCAGAACGCGTCATGCCCGCCGTTCAAGCCGATTGATGACGAGGCATCTGCAGCATTACCTCGAGACATGCACCACCGTCACACGCAAGATCAGCGCGTTCAGGATCTGATTACGAGACAAAACCACGACACGATTGGGATGGTCGCTCTCAGCGACACCGGAGACATGGCAGGTAAGTTAAACAGGAATTCTAGTGAGGGAGCTTGCTGGTATGTTTGCTTGATCCTAACAAGACTGAGCCTCGCTTGTATTTCTCTAGCTGGGACGAGTTCGAACGGAGCCAATCACAAGATCGCAGGGTGAGTAAGTCAACAGGTTATCCAAGGCTTGGTACAAAACCCTCAAGAGCTCTGATCTTATGACACTAAACCATTGTGTGTGCGTGCTCAAATAGACGCGTTGGTGATGCTGCGATCCCTGGCGCTGGAGCGTACGTGGACTCTGCGATCGGCGGCGCTGCTGCGACGGGCGATGGAGACGTGATGATGCGATTCTTACCAGCTTTCCACGCTGTGCAGGAGATGGCCAAGGGCGTGCACGTACGTTATGCAATTGATGCGATTACCTTGTGCATTGCATAGGTCTCTATGTGCTAATTAATCCCTGTTCCATTTATCTCTTATGAAACAGCCTCGGGTTGCCTGCGAGCATGCACTCGCACGGATCGCAGCCAGGTATCCGCACTTCAAAGGCGGAATGGTATGTCTGAACCGTATGGGCGAGTACGGCGGCGCAGGCCACGGATGGGACTTCTCATTCACAGTGCAGACGTCCGGGATGGAGCAGCCGCAGGTCGTCCATGTGGCTCCGATCTCGCTCGAGTAATGGTTAGCTGGAGAAAATGGGCATACTCGACTGGAATCTTCTGTATGGATACATTACAACAAGCTCCGCAACCATTTGCACCAACAAAACACCTGCGCCTTGAGTCAAAAAGGAGGAATTCGTTTATATCTAAAAAAGAGAATAAAAAAATACGTAGGAACCAAATCCCCTCGTCCTTTTCTTTTCGCCTCATAAGGAGGCGTTGCCTGTCTGACTGGGTAGGTAGATAGATGGCGCTCTCAAAAACGAAATGCTCTTCTTCTCGGTCGCTCTGATAACTCCGCCTTCAGATCAATTCGGCGACCAAAGCCGACAGGGAGGTCAAGCGAGCGAGTTCAAAGCGCCAGCACCAACTAACTGCATCAATCGCTCTGAGAGCCCAGGAGCCGCACCGCACGAAGAAGCTCCTCGAGGAAAAAACGCTCTACCTGTCACCGCAAGCGATCTTACAAGAAATACGGCACCAACGCGCGCTGCGAAAAGTTATCCGACGACTCCGCGACCTGCAACCACGAAAAGACATTCAACAAGACACAGCAACGATGAGCTCTTTGCTCCATCGTAGCAGCCGCAATCAAGCACCCAAGCACAAAACGCACCTCTCGGAAGAGCTTGAATTCGCGCTCCAAGTTCTCATCAAACGACAGGATCGCAGCGACGTTACCGCATCGATAGCAGTAGTTCGGCGCAGACCAGACCGTGACCAGACTTTTCTCCGGGAACATGTACTTGTAACCTTCCTGCACAAGCTGGTGTGCGCGGCAGATCAGATCGAGACCGTTGATTTGGTTGAACTCGGCGGTGACCTTCGCGCCGAAGAGATAACCGGCGCCGCGCGGACTCATCGCCCACGTCTCAATGTCCTCTGGGTCCGACCACATGAGGTCGCAGAACGAACCTTCGTGCGGGATCTCCTGCTGGCGCTCTATTGTGCGGATCTGATCGAGTGTGCGGATCTCGGGTGACAGACCGCCGTGCACACAGAGCACGCGTCCGTCGATGACCGCAGCCAAGTTGAGGTAATCGAACACGTCTGTGCAGTACTTCCACGGGTTCGCATTGCCGTACTTGCGCACGCACTCTTCGTAGAAGCCGTACACTTGCGTGATCTGTCGGCACTCGTGGTTGCCGCGCAGCAGCGTGATGCGGTCCGGGTACTGCGCCTTGAGGCAGAGCAGCAGCTCGAACGTCTCCACACTGTTATGACCTCGATCCACAAAATCACCCTGTCATCGTACAAATACACATCAAGACGTCGTCTGTGTGAGAATGGACACGATACATGCAAAAGGCAAAGCCAATCAATACGCAGCAAAACACGCACGCACCATAAATATGTAGTTTGTGTTTGGGATCTCGCCGCCGCAGCGGAAGAGCTCGAGTAAGTCGAAGAACTGGCCGTGAATGTCGCCACACACGGTCACGGGCGAGCTCACGGCCACGACGTTCGACTCCTCGATCAAGATCTGTTTGACGATCTCGCAGACCTGCTTGAGCTCCTGCTCGCTCAGCAGCTTGCCGGCGCGCAGGCACTCGATCCACTTCTCGGGGCCACCGCCGATGCTCTGCACCTCCTCGAGCACGACATCGTTCGCACTCGCAGTGGTCATGGTGAGTTGGTTGTCTGTCTGTCTGTCCGATTAACTAGAGAACGGGGATGCACACACAGAGGCTCTGTGAAACGAATGGGGCTGTGGCTTCTTGCTTCTCTTCCTGGTCCAATGCGCGCGCGCTTGTGCTGTTTTCGGAATATGGGGCCACCCACACGTTTTGTATCGTTCTCTTCCACCACGTTGGCTGTGCACGCTCGCCCCCCTTCTTTCCCTTCGCTTTGTAACGCATCCCATTGTTCCCTCGGATGCCTTGAACAGCGTGGGTCACGTAAAACAAGGCATTTATCTGCTCGCTCACAGTGATTGTATCTCAAATTAGGTGTTTTCACTAAACTAAAGGTCCACACGCTATTTCAGAGAGGGTGGACATCGGAGGTGGGTTCGGAATGTGGATGCGAATGCGCGCAAGAAATTGAAGCTGGATGAGCAAAGCCAAACACATCGTGTGGCTCTTCAGAAGCGCTCCACAGCAGGCGCATTGGAAGCGTAAGCCGTCCATGCAGTCGCCCATGAGGTATCGCAATGCCATAGTCAGTGTGTGTGTGTGTTGTTGCCTCGCTTGCGCTCTTCCTGCGCTAATAATACTGAAATCAGCACCCACTATTCACGTCGCCCATCAAGCTGTTTTTAGCAATGCGTGCTGCAGTCAGGCCTACGCGCGTCAAGACGGATTAAGAACACACGATTGATATTCATGCCAGTGAAGCGACTGTGAGTGCCCAGCTTTCCTTCATACATGTGCCTCTGGGAGCGCGAGCCAAGCACCAGCAGCTCACATCACATCTTCTACAACACGACGCTTTAGAACAACATGCAGCGAGGCTGAGTGATGGATCATACCTCTGTTTGAATTACCAGCATTCGAGTATGACGACGACGCCGCCGGCTTCTTTCCGAACGCAGCGACTGATGGCGATAGGATCCACCCAGCAAGAGCCTCAATCTGCGACACCGTCTCCGTCTCCGCCACCACCACGACTTACATCCGCTCATCAAGCGCCATCGCCACAGCATCACCACCAGCTTCAATCGCATTCGCACTCTCCGAATACGAATCGCGCCAAGCGAAGAGCGTTCCCGCGCTCACAGCTGTGGACATGGAAGCACGAAGAGATGATCGAAGGCGCGAGCTTTATGAACGGGAGAAGTGGAGGCGAAAAAGACGATCTGATCGAGAGCATGCTACGAGAGTGCGCGCCGACAGTACCGTTAATAGGCAGCGGAGGCTCCAATCCGGGAACTCCTGGAAGCCACGACCGCCGAATAGGAGGGACGCTGATACAGCATCAGTCGTCGACTCTTTCGTCGTCATCATCGATTCAGAGCCAGCAGCAGCAGCAGAACCAACAGAACCAACAGAACCAACAGAACCAACAGAATCAACAGAACCAACAGAACCATCACCCATTCTTGGCGTCGAAGAGACGGATCCAGACGAAGAACTCCCAGCAACCGCTTCGCAGTGTGCCGTCGTCTTCGCGCAATCTCGGGTCTGCAGGCGATGGCTGGCGAGCGTACAAGCTCGCGCACCGCACAAACAAGCTAATCGCAAAGACACGGAAAGCGGTCGAGATGCTGACAAAAGAGCGAGATGGCAGTAGTAGCAGCAGTGGTGGTGGCAATTCGCACAAGAAGAAACCAGGAAATGGCGTCGATGGCGAGGATGCTAGTGACGATGATGAAAACGGTGCAGATATCAATGAGACAACGTTAGAGGATACAGAGAAGAGCAGTGCTGAGAAGGTACACTCCAAGCAGCTCACTGCGCTGGAGAAGTTTACCAGAGAGGTCTTGGATGACGATGATGAAGAAGGAGACGGTCTTCTATTTGCTGACGACCAAGCAAGGAGTTGCTTACAACAAGAGTCAGCATCGAAAGAGGCTGGTGATGATGAAACGAAAAAGCTCGACGGCGAGGAGTTTTGGAACATTTACAAGACCAGCACGACCTGCAAGCGACCTGACTCGGCGCGCGGCAGGTACATCGCCCACTGCGAGAAGGACTCATTGCTCGTGCTCCCGGTGCTGGATCTGGAGAAGCCGACCCGCTACGACCGCACGAAAAAGTCGCTCTGCTTTGACAACTACTACTTTGGCGACCAGCGAGCCGAGGCGTTTGGGGACGCGCTGCAGATTCTCCCTGTTCAGATGAAGCACCTGTCTATGAAGAACGTGGGCATCTCGGGCAGCGGCTCGTCCGCGATCCTGAACGGGATCTCGCTGCGCAATTTGAGCGAGTTGAACTTCTCGGAGAATCGGATCGGAACAAAGGGCACGCTTAAGATCTTCAAGAGCTTGCAGGATCCGCATGTGAATCTGAAGACACTCGATTTGGGGAACAACCAACTGGGCGACCAAGCTGTGAAACTGCTGATCCAGTGCTTGCTCAACCGCTGCACGCTGCAGCACTTGGACTTGCGGCGGAATCAGATCTTCCACGCTACGAAAGCTGTTGGCGAGTTGTTGAGAATCACAACCCCGCTCAAGTCGCTCAACCTGTCGTGGAACAACATCCGTGGTGAGCCTGCGCAGTATCTGGCAAAGTGCATGATGGAAAACATCACACTGACCCATCTAGATCTGTCGGACAACACGCTTGGGAACAATGGCAACGCGGATGCAGAGCTTGGTGCATGTCTGGTGACGAACAAGTCGCTGAAGCACTTGGACGTCTCGAACAACCATATCCGCGGCAAGTCCGTGCTGATTTACGTCAACGGGCTCCAGCAAAACAGCGTGCTCGAGACGCTCGTCATACGCGGCAATCCGATCGGAAGCCTCGGCGCCGAGGCGATCCTGCGCTCTGTCTCCTCAGGGTCGATCACGAAGTGCCAGCTCGATATCGGAGAGTGCAACCTGGAAATCCAAGAGAGTAGCCAGCAGAACCTGATCTACGGCGGTGGCATCTACACTCTGAATCTAGTCGAGCGCTCGGACGTGATCTTGCTACGAGAGATGCTGCTGCTGTGCTGGAAGAACAAAACCGAGATCATCGAAGCGAGCTACAACGGAGCCCCATACTCATTCAGCAGGAAAGACGAGAAATCGTTCCTCAGCTCGATTCCGTCGAGTGGAACGATGCAGCTGAAGATCCAGCCAAACTACGACCGTCACGAAGAGATGATCCCGCCGAACGGGTTTGATCAGATGGTGAAGCTCATGCAGCGGTCGTTCGGGCAGATGAAAGAAGACGAAGAGGAATCCAAGCTCTTTTGCATCCGCCTCTTGTCCGAGGAGTACTCTTTCAACGTCGACCAGGTGAATACGCTCTTGAGCCTCTTCCAAACGCACACGTCGCAGATCGAGAAAGCCACCGCGGCTGCCGCATTGATCCCACAGATCCACCAGACAGTAAACACTACAGCAGGAGCAGCAACGACAGCGACGACGAAGCAGGAGATCTACGACTGCGCATCGATGGAGACCCCCGAGGAGTTCTTTGAAGACAAGGACAAAGACGGCAAGATCGATGTTTGCGGCGACATTTGCATGATGATCGGACTCAAGAGCTTGTCGGACATTGAACAGGGCTACGTGGAACAGAAAGTCGGCAAGTGGATCTCGTTCAATGTAAACAATCCGACGGGCAAGTACCGGCTGAACATGGCCAACTCGATCGACCGCTGCATCCTCATGCGCATCTTGGAGATCAACAAGTACGAAAAGAAGCTGCGGCAGCAATGGAAGCTGCTGGATGTCTCGCAGCACGGTGAGAAAGCACAGCCGCTCCAGGGGAACTTTCGCAACGTGAAGCTGAACCATTTGCCCGTTATGATGGACACTTCATGGCAATTCCCTCGTCTCGGGATCCTCGAGTTTGACTTTGTGATGACGAAGCGGCCGTATGCGATCTGCACAGCGTTGAACGACGCCGCGTTTGAGAAATTCCTCAAAGAGTTCAAGCAACTGGATGTGAGCGCGGAGCTCAAGCTAATTGGACTGCGCTCCATCTCGACGCTCTACTACTTCACGTGCAGCCAGGCGCAGCGCGTGATGGAACATTTCGGGACTTTCGAGCGGGATCCAAAGACGGGCAATCTCTTTCGCGCCGAGGTGTTTATCATTTTGTTCAGCAGGATCGTCGATGAGTGGAATTTTGGCGAGTCGCTGGCGCTGCTGGATCTGATCACGAAGACCCAGGTGCTCGACCGTGTCGGGTACCTCAACTATTTCCATCCGATGCAAAACAACGAGACGTACGAGCACCTGCTCCTGGACATCTTTGACCAGCGGCAGCTCGTGCTGATAATGATCAAGCTCGCGACAAGTGGCGAAGCCGAATTAACGAATGTGGTTTTGAATAATGACACGGCGGTCGAGGTGGACGAATGGAAGATCTGGACGACCGATGATAAGTTGCCTGCGCAAGGAAGCTTGAGCTTTTCGATGCGAGTGACCCAAGCTTTCCAGTCGGAAGCCCAGCTGCCGCTTGCGAGTTATCGGAAGAAATTGATGCAGTCGCTCTTGCTCAAGCCCGAGAAGAAAGCCCACGAAATGGCAGTCTAACATTGGTTTCCATTCAAGTAGATACACGCTGAACACGACTTCAGGTAGTCTCTCTCTATTAGTTGGTTGAGCATCAATGCAAAGCGATTTCCCTTGTCGCCTGCTACCTAACCTACTTGCGAGCGAAAAGCAATCGACCTGTGATCAGGGCTGTCGACGCGATGATTGTCGCAACAGCAGCTAACGCAATCTTGTCCTCACAGAGTTGACGGAACTTGTCTCCAATGAAAGAGTTTCTGCTTGGCGGAACACTGTCAACATGCACAGCAGCAGATACAGCAGCGACACTGGTGGAGGCAGAAACAGTTTTGGTTGTCTTTGTCTTCTTGTACTTGGAGTTGTTGGAGCCACTGCTGCAACAGTTGTCGTTTCCAGTGCCACCACAGCAACCGTCGGACTTGCCACCAGCGCCACCAGCGCCACCGCCACAACCGTCACCACCACAGCCACCACAGCCACCACCAGAGCAACTAGTGTCATCAGAAGAGCCGCACGTGTCTTCGACATCCGCGTCTTCACAGTTTGCACAGCCGCTGTCGCCTCCACACGACGCAGCAGACGCAGCGTTCACTATCGGCAGCAGGTTGTTGGCGAGCTCCGCCGACGAAAGTCGTCCTCCAGTCAAGATCTCCTGTCGAATCGCCACTGCAGCCTTGGTGGGAGGCTCGGACCGAGACACCACCTCACCGGTGACGTGGAAACGAGCGCACGAGAGGATCTTCACGTGGGCAGAGCAACCAACGAGCGTGTCGTCGCGCGGAAGCAGCACTTTTGTGTAGTTCTTGGTGTGCGCGACCGTGTACTTTTGGTCGTCAGAGATCTCCGTGTTGATCCAGACCTTCTGAGTGGTGCCGACAAGGGCAGGGTACGGATCGAACGTCTCGAAGAGCTTGGTGAGCTTTCGGCTGCGGTTCTTCACGACTTGGGTCGGCACACGCTTCATCTTGGCGGCGGGCGTCCCAGGACGCGGATAGAACTGCGAAATGTTCATGATATGGAAGCGATACTGCTCGACCAATTCCATGGTCTCGTCAAAATGCTCCTCCGTCTCACCTGGGAACCCACAGATGATGTCGGTCGCGAGCGTCAACCCTGGTACTTTCTTGAGAAGATGGTCGGCGACCTGGCGGAAATCTCCCGATGTATATTCGCGGTTCATCGCGAGGAGCACATCATCGCTACCGGCTTGCACGGGCACATGGAGGAAGCTGTAGACCGAGTCGTGGTTCAGCACTTCCGCGACAGCGTCCAGGTGGCTCAGGATGTACGGCGGGTTTGTCATGCCCACGCGAAGCATCACGCCATCGGGGACAATCTTGATGAGCGCACGCAACAGAGTCGGCAGGTCTGTGCCAATGTCGATGCCGTACGCGCCAGTGTCCTCCGACGACAGCCAGATCTCCGTCACGCCCTCGTTGATCACGCTCTGCGCGCGCGAGACGATCACTTCGGGCGTGTAGCTGCCCAGCTTGCCGCGCGCGTGGCGGGTCTTGCAGTATGTGCACGCACCGAGACAGCCCGTGCTCAACGGGATGATCTCGACCATCGGGTTCTTGCGGATCTTTGGCAAGTCGAGCTCCGGCAGCCGATTCTTGGAGAGCAGACGCACGGTGTGGCCCTTGAGCGTTTCCTCCACAACCTCGACGACGCGGTCCACCTGCTGGATGCCAACGATGCTCACGTCTTCGAGCCCCTTGATGTGACGATCTGCCTGCGGGACGCACCCGGCAACCACGACCGCCTTGTTCTGACTCTTGCCTTTGATCACCAAGTGCATGAACGCCGCCTGCGACGGGTCTTTCACGGTGCAGCTGTTCAGCAACCTGTGTTGTGTTGGAGCATACGGTAAGACAGATACGAAGAGCTCAGGTCAATACACTCGAAACGCGGTATGTAGAGGGGGAGATTGAAAAGCTACGAACCAGAGCTGCGCCTCGTCCGCGTTCTGCGTGAAGCGGTAGCCGTAGCTCGCGAGTACGCCTTGCATGTACTCCGAGTCGCTGACGTTGTGCGAGCAACCGTAGGTCTTCAGCCTGTCACATCCACGCCAAGATCATCAATAATACAATTCACAAAATCCCTCCGTCAGACTTCCATTCGCTGCGGATCCTTCAGTATTGAGCTTGCTTCCATTACCAGATCAGCTGCGTGCCCGGGACGCTCGCGGTAGTCGCAGCAGATACATTATCACCACCGGCAGTGTACTTTGGCGCGACCATCGGTGTACGCGTCGTGTCCATCGCCGCGCGGTTGAGCTCTTCCTCGCCAATCATATCCTCGATGTCGTCCAGATCCGCCATGTTTGCCTCTTTCTTAGTGAGTGTGTGTCTCTCTGTGTGTGTATAGGAAGATGGTCTTTTGTTGGTTAATGCTGTTGTTATTGTTATTGTTGTCGTTGCTTGGGCGTCGAGAGCTTCTTGCCGCGTAGCTGCTGGATGGAGAAAGCAAATGGCCGATGCTCTTTTGCTCTTTTCGATGGTGGCCGGCTGAAATGCTGGACACCGCGCTGGACCCACTTTTGCCCATCAAGGTGCTGACCGGCTTGCTTGTTTGGCTCGAGCCATTCCGAGCCGATTCGAGCAACTCCGAGCCGATTTCGAGCTCGATTCCGTCGCAAGTTCACGGAAAAGGTGCGCATCGTTTGGTGTCCGGTCTCCGTGTTATTCGGCAACCGTGTACATCAATCAATAGCCAGAACTCATTTTAACATCTTTGCCCCATGTTCACAATCGTGAAAGCAAGTAAAAGTGCGATCCAATTGGATAAGCCGAAAGTGACTTCATCGTGAAGCTACCGCAACGATGACGAGGCAAGCGTCTTGGAGACCGTGAACTGGGACTCTCCCTTCTACTTGAGCACTCGCCTCCACCATCTCCGCAAACTCTCTCGCGGAGAGTTCCCCATTCGTAGCTGTAGTGTCAATTAGAAGCACATTGTTGTGATGAAAAAACACTTGGTCAAGGAAAGCGAGTTCGCACGTGCTCACTCCGTTGTGCAAGTTGTGCAATCATCCCGTTTTCGATTATGTTTCATCTACGCACGCATTTCTTCTCTCTCTCTCTCTGGCTTTCCCTCACGTGTCTACTCCAACAGTAAGTCTACCTCGACTAGTATTGATTGATTGGTTGGGGTCGCCCCTGCTTTCTCCATTTCTCTACACAAACTTGCAGATGACGGTGGGCACGCGGTACACGTCGTCATTGTCATCCGAGCATGACGTCTGGAACTCAATGTACTTGCGGCTGCAGTCCACGAGTCCTTCGTAGCGGGTCTCCACCCACTGGCGCAGCGGCAAGCTCAGCTGCTCCTCGTAGAGCTGCTTGAGCGCCTTGCCGAACGCGTTGCGGTCGTAGAGCATCAGCCCGCTCACGCTGCGGTAGCGCACGTCCTCCTTCGCGGCGCTCGTGTTGCCCATCTCGGCCACGCCGTGGAAGAGCAGGTCGCAGTTGAGCTCCGTCTGGTCTTTGAACTTGTCGAGGAACTCGGCCATGGTCGCCTGCGACGACAGCTCGATAAGCGTCGAGTCCCACTTCGTGAACCCCGACGGCTTGCACTTGACTTCGCTCATCTCCACGACGTCGTACTCGTCCTTGGCCTTCTCGGGCGGCGCCGGCTCCTGCAGCAGGTACATGTTGAGGCCGAGCGAGTTCGACGAGTCCTTGAACGCCTCGAGCTTCTTCTGCTGCAGCAACTTGAGCAGCTCGATCATCGCGAGCCCTGTCACGGACGCCGTTGTCGTGGCGATCGCAGGGATGATCTTGCCGGCGATCATCTTGCACTTGTGGCGCGACGCCTGGCGGATGCGGTAGTTCAGCGCGCGCAGGTTCGACGCCGCGTAGATAAAGTCAATGTGGAAGTTCATGTCCTGATCCTTCTCAAAGTCCGCCGGCTCGAACGTGAGACCGCTCAGGTCCATCGCCTCGAGCTCCTCCAGAAGCTGCACGAGCTCCTGGCGGTCCGAGTCGTTCGAGTTCTTGAGCTTCTCCTCTTCAAGGCGCTTGATATCGTCCGCGTCGGCGGCGATTTTCTCCTCCGATGGCTGCCACACCGGCAGCGTGTACTCACGGGCGAGCGCGTCGTACGTCGCTGGGTCTCTCCACTGGGACTCCACAGGCACCAGCTCCACCTCGGGCGGCGCCTGAATGCCATAGCAGACCGCCAAGATGTTGGCTGTCGCGCGCACAAAGTTCAAGTGCAAAGGGTCCCGCGCGTCAAACTCCTCGACGGCGTGCGGGAAGCGTTTGGCGCCGGACCAGAACTTCTCGCCCGAGTTCGTCAAGTGATCCTCGGGAAAGTTGTGGATCAGCTGCAAGATGCGGTCGCGGAAGCGAGACGTCATGATCTCGGCCGCGATCTCCATGCACTTCTCAAACGTGATGCCCTTGGCCGTCACAAGTGACTTTTTCAGGTCGCGCAAGCGCTCGAGCTCCTGGACGATCGCCGCCTGCGCGACCTTCGGATTCGGGTTCTCGATCGTCGCTTGCTTGATCTTGGTCAAGTACTCGTCGCGCTTCTCGACAAACTTCTTGGCCTCCGCCGCGGGCACGACAAACATGTCCTCAAACTGCGCGCGCGACCACTCGATGCAGTGCTCAATGAGCGATGGGAAGTTGCGCAGCGTGCACATCGGGATGTTGTCGTCCGCGGCGTCCTTCGGCCCATCCGCGTAGCTTTGCGTCTTGTAGGGAATCACGACCTGGACGTTGCACTTCGTGCCCAAAGTGCCACTTTCCAAGAGCGGGATCTTGTGGAACACGCACTTGCTGTCCACGTAGAGACGCGCCTTGACATTGTCGAGCGCGTTCGTGACCACGTCCAGGTCAGTCCAGAAGTCGTCGTCAAACACGTTCTCCGTGTGCGGCGCGACCAGGTGCTCAAGCGTCTTCACCTTGAGCGACGCGTTCATCTGGCGCACGGCGTTGGTCGCCGCGACCGACTTTGGCTGGCCCACATTGTGCTCGCGGAACAAAAACTGGCGGTTCAGGTTACTTACTTCGATGCGGTCGTTGTCTGTGACCGTGATCAGTCCTTTCTCGCCGCACGCGAGCCCGATCATCGCAAAGTTCTTGAGGTACTCGCAGCCGAGCGCGCCACAGCCCACCAGGAAAGTGCGAATGTTGCCCAGCTGCTGGTGGAACTCGAGTCCGTACGTCGTGATCATGTGATCGTAGCGCGAGCCGATCGGCTGCGCATCGCTCGGACGCTCGTCGGGGAGCACTTCGAACGCGTCCAGGTGCAGCCACTGCTTCAGAGGCGTGAACTTGCCCGTGAACTTGACAATCTCCTGCGCGATCACGCCGCCAAAGAACGCCGCGAGCGGGTGTAGCTCCACGGCGGCGAAGAGCGCAGTCTGTTTCACGACGTCTTCGTCCAGTTCGTCCAGTTTGAACGGCTCTTTCTCGTCGTCACCTTGCAGACGCGTCTCATCCGATAAGTGCTTGATGCCCGCCTTCGCGATCGCAAGCACCTCTGCTGCATGCTCGTCGTTGTGTGGCTCGGGCAAGTGGCCATGGCGCGTTTCAAACTCCAGCAGACTCCACGTTGCGACGTGCAATTGCTCGGCGCGTCCAAACTTGGCGCCGTCGGTAAACATGAGGCTAAAGTCGCCGGGAGCTACAGGGTCCACCAGGTTCTCCTCGAGCGAGCGAAAGTGCATCGCGAACGGCTTCTTGTGCTGCGTCAAGATGCCGCCACCCTCGTACGGCGTGAACTCGGACGTGTCACCAATCTTCAGGCGGTATGGGTCAAACACTTCGACCTGCTTGCCGTTGCGAAACATCTTCTTGTTCGCAAAGCTGATGCGGCGCGGACCCATGTTGTTGATGTTCTTCTCCGAATCCGACTTCAGCTGCATACCCTGCACTTCGCTGATCTCGACCCAGCCGTCGTGGACCGAATCCGGCATCTCGTGCATCTTGCCGTCTTCGTCCGGCCCCAAGATCGACAGCATACCGTCCTTGTCGTTCGTGATGTCCGTGATAATGCGCGTGATTGGCGCTTCGCCCGTCGCGTCGTGCACGAAGAAGTTGTCGCCATAGTCCGTGAACGCGTACCCCATCGCGCCGCGGATGTCGCAGAGAATGAACCCAATCACCGGTGATTGCTGGCGGCAGAAGCGGTTCCAGCGCAGGAGCTCCGAGCGGCTCGTGTGCGTGAACACCACGACGTTGTGGGAGCCCACGACCTCTTCCGTGAGCGTGCCTTTGTGCACCGACACCGATACCATCTTGTTCAGCTCTGCGAGCTTGTGCGAGACAGCGGCGGCGCGCGGGTGGCCAATGTCCTGCTCCGACAGGAAGAAGTTCGAGCCCAAGTCCTTCACTTCGGTGATCCCATCTACAAATGAACCACACATCCACGATCGACATACACATACAAAAACAACCATAAACAGTCAATACCAATGTGACTACGACCGTGAGTATGGCTCCAACCAACACCAGAATGGGTGCTACTTTTAACAAACGCGTTCGTACCATCGTGCAGCGTGATCGCTCCTGGACCGGCCAGGATCAGGTTCTTCGCGCACTCGATGCCGACGCCTTGCAGCCCGACAATCAGCACGCGCAGCTTGACCAGCTGCATCCATACAGACAAGCAGATTACACATAAACAACACCCATTAGGAAAAAGATCCATCTCTTCAAGTGGATCGCGCGCTGCTTCCACAGACACGCCAGGCAGCGCGCGACACCCCATTCGAAAGCGCACAAGCAGCTGCGCACCTTGGCCATGGTCTCGAGACCGAATGCGCCGATCTGGCGACTGTACTTGTCCATGAAGCCCGCATCTTTCTCCAGCTGCGTCGCCATCGTCTCTCGCTTCCTCTTCACTTTTCCCCTCGTTGAGCTCTTCGAAGAGCGTTTCTTTTTCAGAAATGCGCCGAAAACGCCGAAAATGGCTCAGAGGCACTTTCGAGGGAGACCTCTATCTATCTATACTACTGATGTCTCAAAATAATAGATCCTCTCTATTTTTTTGTCCACCGTACGTCACGGTATACAGCTCGCACAAACTAAAAAAGACAGGCTATGCGATGTCGAGAGTATAAACATGCACAAACTGCTCACAAAGACCATCATTCTGCACCCGCGGCATACAAAGTCTGAGTGTGAGCTTCTCTCGAACTTTGTATTGTGAGCACATTCTCCGATCACCTTCCCATACTGAAACCAAGTGTAATTTACCCTCGAAAACAAATATTCTCTTTGAGTTGATAAACCTCGTGAGTGATTGTTGCTGTTCTGGCCAATCAGATCACAGTATTCTGTTCTTTGTCGGTACCGGCTTACGCCGACTACCGGGGTACGAAGAGTTGCGTGGCTCAGATCGCTCAGTCAGGCCATGGTTTCTAAATAAGGGTGTGGAAACCACGGTTCTCTAATCTATCGACTACATTTCTCACTTTTGCTTTTATAACCTTGTTTTTATTTCAAAACCTCAATAAAACCTTGTCCTCTGAAAAATGAGGTTCTACTCAAAAGTGGGTACAAATGTCGACCAAAAGATGACGAATCTCACTTCAACTGGAGAGCTTCACGAAGGCTAAAACAGATCCGTTTCATCCTGCACACTGGGGATACTGATCTCATGGGGGTTGTCTAACACTCGTCTCTATTCTCGCAGCCTACTGCTGAAGGCCACCACTCCGCCTCTGCTAGCATTGGCATATTTGCTCTTTCTCTCTACATCTGTATCATACAATCTGCTTTGTTGCTTCATCCTCTACTCGCTCTCTCTCATACACTACTAATTAAATCATCTTTCCACGCCAGTTGCTTCACATGTTCCTTCTCTTGCATCACACTCTTGACCTCTTCGGCCCCACGAGCGCATGCGCTGCCATCACACTGAGAGCTCTCGCTTACGCCACATGCTGGTAGTGCTTGCAGTCAAAGCAGAAACGTCCTTTCCACGACGAACTTGCTGAGCTGCAGTCCGTGCAGCAGATGCGGCCGCAGCGATCGCAGTGCTGCTTCCTCGAAAAGAATGACGAGAACGGCTCCAAGCAGACCATGCACTCGTTCACGTCCGCGTCGGGGATCCACGACGGAGTCACGCGAAGGTACCGCAAGAGCTGCAATAGTAGCAACAACAGCAACAAAAAGCCACTGTCAGTACTGAGCAAAAACAAATAAGGCAAGAACAACCAACAGAAGGCAAGTCAAGGAGGCTACTCACATTCGTCGCCTTTGGATGCGCCACAACGCGAACGCCTTCACCATCGGGAATGTTCATGTCAGCACCGTGGCGCATCAATAAAATCGCCTCATCTTCCATTCCTACAGGCAATACCAACAACAACACAAAGTGAGCACCAAACTCAGCAATCACCCATAGCCAACCACCACAACAGCGTATCCTTCCCTCCTCCTACCTTTTTCCATGCAATAGTGCAGTGGCGTGCGCTTCAGAAAGTCGATCTTCTGCGGGTCGCCGCCATTGCGCAACAGTTTCTCCATGAGCTCCGCACTCGATGCCCCGCTTCGCTTGATCATCGCACACAGATGAAGCGGCGTCTGCTTGAGAAAGTTCGTGGGATTCGACGACGCACCAAAGCAGAGAAGCAGCTCCATCACTCGATCTGCAAGCTCGAAATTCAGCTGTGATGCGAGATGCAGCGCCGTGTTGCCGTCCCGGTCTCCGCAGTCCAGATCAACATGCGGCAGCACATCCGGACGGAAAAACAGCCCGACCATCTCTGCATTGCCGCTCTTGACTGCCATGTGCAACGGAGTGAACCCCTGCTGGTTCTCCGCATATTGGAGCATGACGATTCCTCTCAGTTCGTCGCTTGTTAGCATCGCCAATGCGCGTTCCACATCGCCCTCAGCGACTGCATGATGCAGCGCAGTGTTTCCGTACACGTCCATCGCAATCTCAGAGCGCGCGTCGAGAGAGTTGGCGCGATCATTGCGAGTTAAACGTGACACTGTGGGGTTCGCTGACTCGCTTACAAACGAACTTTCGAGTCTGTTGGCGAAAGTAGCTAGGTGCCCTCCTCCTAGAACACGAGAAGTTGAAGCCTGCGTGCTACGACCATCGGTTGCGATTTGAGCCAGCGCAGCCTCTGCAGCCTCCGCGCGGTACCTAAGCCGCTCCAACTCTTCCAGCGCCTGGCGGAGCATGATGTTCTCTGGCGCTCGAGCGACTTCGTCAAACATCAGTACACTGGAATTCATAGTTGACCGCATCGTCAGCTCCAGTGGCAGGTCATCCGCAGGATCTTCTGAATACGAACTGGATTCAATCGAGTATGTCGCAGTCGAGCCTCGCTCCACAATCTCCACGGTTGGGGCTTTGAGCTCTGCCAAAGACTCTCCAAACGATTTCTCCACGATCTCTATCTCTACACTGGCGCTGCTTGAACTTCTTGCCATGAGAGCACTCTTTCGAGTAGCGAGTTTCCGAGACCACGTCCGCACAGCTCGCTGCAGCAGCATTGCCGCATCGTAACGTACACAAAACACGCGTGCAATCCAGCGACGGGAGGCGCTCTGGAGAATGTGCACTGCTCTGTCACGTCGCAGCTTTCTCCTCTTGAGCTCCAGAATGGCTTTCCATCGCACCTGCACACACTTGATGAGCACCACCTGCTTGAGATACCGTTGTCGTTGGATGATCGCCTTCCAGTTGCTTTGAATCTTCACCAAACACGTCAAACGCAAGCGGTCACGACGCTTTTCCAGCTCGTCGAACGCATTCTGTCGCAGAAACACGCGGGTTCTGCCCACCTCCACTTGATCGATTTTCAGTTTCTGCACCAAGTCGAGCACGCGATCGTTGTAGTTGGTTGAATCGCGAGCGAAAAATACTTTGTACTGCTTCACAAACTCACCGTGCGGCATGCGGACTGGGAATGACTGGCGCATGATCTCGACCGCCTTGAGCACGCCTCCGTATCGCAGCTGGCTCGCGACTTTCGAGAGATCAAACTGGTTTCGAGCGCTCATATCGTTCGGCTTGATGCAGCGAATGTAGTGCGTCTGGGTCTGCTGCACGACCTCGATCAGGCCCGCGAGTTGCTGCTTGAACTGGGACGCAATGCCCACTGCACCAATCACAGACGACCGTCGGCGCAACTTCGGCTGCTGCATCGTAAGTCGCTGGTGTTCGGCTTCCATGAACGATCGAAAGAGATTCGACAAGTGCTTGTCTCGCGACTCGTTTAGCACCGTGAACAGCTCTGCGTTCGGCTGGTCCTTGTTCTTCTCGCAAAACCCGCGGGCGTCGTACTGCACTTGACCAGCGTAGTGATGGATCGTAAACGCAAAGTCCACTTGCTCCTTGCGAGACGCACTGAAATGTACATTTTGCGCCAGTTGCAGGTACATTTTCCGCGCGAAGCCCGGGTCGCTGCCTTTCGGGATGATGCATTCTTCGTCCAGCAGCGAGAAAATGCCGTTCGGACGCTGCTCCAGCATCTCGAGACAGAGCGAGTTGTCCTGGTAGTCGATCGCGTTCCACTTGATGCCTTCCTGGATGTGCGCCTGCTGCTCCGTAAGCAGGATATCCTGGATGAACTGGTACTGGAGCTTCTCGTTCGCGTAGTTGATGCAAAACTGTTCAAACAGGTTGACGTCAAACTCTTCGAAACCAAAAATGTCGAGCACCGCGATACACAGTAGCGAATTAGCCTCGTCTTCGTAGTTCCCACCAAAACTTGAAAATTGTTGCTGCTGCTGTTGCTGAGTTTGCTGTGGCGAGTTGACGTTGATCTTCGTCACGAGGAACTGGAACAGGAAGCCATACATCGAGCGCGCCATCGCGTCCCGCGCGTCGCTGCATTGCGCTTGACTGAGGTTCACGTGGAAACACTCGCCGCTGATGTTGATCTTGCGCGTCGTCAACGCCGACAGGAACTGCTCTTGCTCCACGCCCAGTAGCTCTGCGACACATTCCAAGTGCTTCGCTGGCGACAGCGACGACGGCGACTTGAGCGCGAGCCGACATGGAGCAGCCGCACTGGAATTCGTCTCGTCTTCGTCGTCGGTCGATGGGATGAACGACACGTTGCCAAGATGCAACAGCGCGCTCAGCGTCTTCCACAAACTGCTCTGCTCGTCCTGTGTAAAGCCCAGGATCTGCATCGACTCGAGCACGCGCTTGAACTGGACCGCATCTTGCACGCCGTCGTTGCGGTGGAAGCAGTTGCCGCCTTTCACGTACTGGAAGTCGCGCGCCTTCAGATCCTGAAGATGCAGACTGCGCTTGAGCGCGTCGTCGGCACCTGCGAGCAACTCATAGAAAATGTGGTAATTTCGCTCGCCCTGGGTCTGGTGAATCACGCGCACTTTCTCCAGCAGGTATGTGTCCACGGACGTCCCCACCATCACCAGCGGGGCTTCGTTTGCATTGATGCTTCTTCCTATTGCTCTGGGGCTCGAGCCAAAGAACATCCGCACAAACTTGCCAAAGCGACTGCTGTTGTCGTTGCGCAGCGTTCGCGCGTTGCCGAACGACTCGAGGATCGGGTTCGCGCTCATGAGCTGGCTGCCGCTCATGCCGCCACTCGCAGGAATATAGTCGCAATCACCACCTTCTTCTTCTATTGAAGCTCCAGACGAGTTGCTCACGTTCGCCAGGTAGTTCATCACGAATTTGGTCGTCTCCGTCTTTCCAGCGCCACTTTCGCCGCTGACAAGGATCGTTTGGTCTCGCTTCGTATCGCTCGAGCGCAGCTTCCGTGCCTGTCGCAGCGAGCGGTATGCACTTTCTGCGATCGAGAACACATGTGGCGGGAGCACCACTGCCGACGCTGCTGCTGAGGAGCTATTGCTACCATGAGCTGCATTTGATGGCTCTTCATCCGGTTGTTCCTGTCGCTGTTGTTGTTGTTCCTCTTTCTGTACTGCCACACCGCCGCCACGCCCATGTATCCGCTCTCGATATGCATACATGTCATATAGCCCCGCGATGTCTTTGAACGGGTTCACCGCGATGAGCACGGCGCCAGACTTGCAGTACACCTGGTCCACCTCGTAACGGTGCTTGAGGTAGTCGACGAAAGACGCTTCGTGCAAGTGCGTGAGCGCGTCCAGGTTCTCCACGTCGGCGAGC
The DNA here is from genome assembly GCA_023335655.1 of Globisporangium spiculum. NCBI lineage: Eukaryota > Oomycota > Peronosporomycetes > Pythiales > Pythiaceae > Globisporangium > Globisporangium spiculum. Next base: position 18,117 of record JAADVO010000217.1, on the reverse strand, counting down.
GACGCGCAGCCCTCAGGGAGCTCGTTCGCGACTAGCACATCCTGCTCTTCGTTCGCCTCGACGAGCCGTCCGTCCGCGAGCTGCACGACGACGCAGGCGTGCGGGTCCGGTTCGTTCACGCGGCGCAGGACGCTGCCGCGCTGCCACTCGTACTCGTACGGCGCACCGCCGCGCAGGCGTACGTACACGCGCGTCATGATTCTCGGTAGCTTGGTGACCTGCAACGCTGATGGTCTTGTGCTGCGTGGTCTTGCTCTCTCTCTCTCTATCGTGTCACAGAATAAATGAATGAAGTATTGACGCTTTCTCCAGCAGGCGCATATTAGCGATTAGGTCCAACATGCTGCTGCCTTCTCAGAAAGAAAGAACAAGCTGCGAACAGGCTACGGAATACGCACTTTCTGTTGGTAGAAACTGTGGAGATTATTAGCCAGTAAAAGAAAATAATTTGAAAGATGACTCTTACTGGTGGAAATGATGAATGCAGATGCTGCAATGTAGCCAATTGGAGGCAAATAACGGACTCTGATTCGGGCTCGAATTGTTCAGTGAGAAAAAGATCGCAGGTGCCAGACGAGCTGTGTGTGTAGACAGACAGACAGACAGAGAAAGCAGATCAACCGCAGCAACATGGCGCTCGTATATCTACCCGAGCAGAGTTGGTCCACGCGATACGGTGCGTGCCTGCGCACACGAGCAGAGCTGTGTATTGTAGCTGCTCGCTGCCTGTACACGCGTCACTGCTGTGCTTGGCGCTAACCTGATCATGCGGATGCATTGACGTGTTTGGTTGGATGGATGGTAGGACCCGACTATTTCACAGTTGCGATCATCGGCTTCAAAGTGCACGACAGCGCGTTCGCGCAGTACGAGCTGCAGGTACAGAACGGCAAGCGCAACTGGACACTGCTGAGGCGTTTTAGCGAGTTCGATCGGCTGCGATGGAGGTGTGTGTGTTAAGACGAGTTGTGCTGCAGTTGAGGATTTCAGCACTCGTTCGTTCAAGAAAGCTCACCTCTGCGCTGTCTGCCATGTGCCATCTATTTGTGTAAATGTATGATAGTGTTCGTCAGCGAGGCGGTGACCGACTGCCAGATCTGGTATGGCTAGTTTAGCATTCTCATTCGTCGCTTGCATCATTGTACTTGCGTTCAACTGATGGACATTGTGTGTGTGTGTGTGTCAACAGCCTCCAAAGACATTCTTCTGCCGAGACCTGAATCCGGACTTCTTGGCTTTGCGCAAGGCGCTGCTCGCAAAGTTCCTCCACGATCTGCTGGCAATCCCAGGGGTGACGGACGAGCTCAGAGTGCGCGAGTTCCTCCTGTTGCAGAGCTCCAAGACGCTCTTCGTGTGAGAAAATAAAGCAGAAGTAGGTAGGTAGACAGGTAAGCAGGAAAGGAGGGCTGGGCGCCACCAACAAATTGATTAATTACTCAGGGCTTTGCATTTGCTGTGAGGAGATGCAGAATATGTTTTATATTTGAAACCTGTTTTTGTTTATTCGATGCGGAGCTGGAGCATTGCATTGACGGTTCCAGCTACCAGCTTTGGGTGCGGCTCTTAGTATATGAAAATGAAAAACTTCACGAGGACGTTTGTTGTTTGGCTATTGTTGTGCGGTCACCAGGTGAGCTGCAAGAGAGTTGGTCTTCGTCTACAACTGGGGTATCACCTACTGCAGGGTCACAGTGAAGTTAGTGACGCTTCCTGCTGCCTTTCTTCTTCTTGCTCTTCTTATTCTTCGTGGCGGCGTCATTATGAGGCGACGCAGCGCCGTCATCCTCAGCACCATTTTCTGCTCGCGCGGAAGCAGCAGCAGTTGGACTAGCTGGTGGTGAAGAAGCAGCCTCCTCTTCCTTTTGCTTTGGAGACTCGGGAGCTACTTCGACACCAACACTCTTCGCAGGCGATGATTGCGGGAGAGGAAATGCAGGCGCCTTGTTCGACGAGCTAGAGTTCTTGCGCGAGAGAGGCTTCGCTGGGTTCTTCTTCACTGGGCTCGAGACAGCAGGAGCAGGAGCTGGAGTCTCCTCCTTCTCTTCCTCTACCACAGGCGGCGGTGGTGGGACAGCAGCACTTTCCCTCTCCGCAGCCTTAGCCTTGCTCTTCTTAACCTTGTCAGTCTTGGTGTCCTTCTCCACGAGCGGCACTTCACGAAGCATCTCGGTCGACGCTGTAAGGTCCACTTGCACGTACTCGTCCTGCAGCTGGCTGACCGAGTCGCCCATAACGTCTTCGACAAAGCTGCTCGCCACCTCCTGAGCGGCAGCCTGGGCCAGCGCTTGCGCAAAGTCTTCGTCCAGGTTCTTTGGCACGAGTCCTGTATTTGGCGAGGTTGCTTTCGGGGACGAGAGCTTTCGGTTTGGAATGTCAACAGGCTTCTTTGGGCTCTCACTCTTCACTTGCGCAACTGGTTGTTTCTTTGGGCTCTCACTCTTGTTTGGGCTCTCAACGACCTTCTTTGGGTTCTCGGTCACCTTCGTCGCGGATTCTGGCTTTTTTGGACTCTCCACCGCCTTCTTTGGACTTGAAGCTTCTTTCACAGCTTCCTGTTTCTTTGGCGGTGAGGCTGCAGGTTTCTTCGGGCTTTCGATCTTCTCAGAGCTGACGATAGTCTCCAGAACCGTTGTGGTGCTCATCAAAACAGTCTCGACAGTCGTTGTTACGCTAGCCACAGCAGACGCAGATTTAGTAGACGCTGTCGGTTTTGCTGGACTTTCTTGCTTCTTTGGCGACGCAAGGACCGCCTTCACAGGTGATGATGGGACGGCAGCAGCAGCTGGCGCTGACACACTCGCGAGAGGTGCCTCTTTCTTTGGCGAAGTAGGGGCTTCCGCAGGACTTGCTTGGCGTGGAGTCTCTACAAGCTTCTTTGGACTCTCAGGCGACGCTTTCGGACTCGCTGGGGCCGCACTACCGCCAAGTCCCAGCATCTGCGTCACGGGACACTTGCCGCCGTACTTCTTCTTCTCTTCTTCGCTCAGGAACATCGCGCCAGGACACTCATTCTTGGCATCTGCTCCACTTGACGACGACGAGCCGCCATTTCCACCAAGCGGTGATGATGACGACTGCAAGTAGAAGTAGCCAACGGCGGCGAGTCCCACGCTGACGAGGCCCGTGACGACGAGCAGCGCAGCACTGGCACCGGATCCTCCTGCCATGCTTGCTGCCTCAGTTAATAGCTGTTTCGCTTGCTGGTGCGTGCTGCTTGCTCTGGAGCTTGCTGGTGGCGCGGTGTCTTCTTATCTGAAGAGCTCCTTGCTCATGGAAGAGCTCCGCTCAAAGATCACGCCGTTCTCAGTTTTACTGGCAGGCGCGCTGCTTCACTTGCACATGGTAGCTCCGGCTAAGTACGGATTCATTTGTTTTCGGAACATGTCCCGTAAAATGATTCACCCAGTCACCCAATCATAATGGGTTCATACGTTCACACCCACCAAATAACAGCCGACAGCTGCATGAAAAACCCGAGGCAGTTTAGGGTTACTGGTTGATTACGAAAACCAACTTGGCTTGGACGTTGAAGTGTTCATTTGCAGAACGGATGGCGAGTGTCTGGACGAAGCTCATGTGGCGAGACGCCCACCGTCAGCGAGACTTGGCGCTCCGCTCGCGATTAAGCCCCTCGCGCTGGCAAATAGCGAGAGAAGAAAGGGCTCACTGAGTTGGCGACACAGCACGCGCGTCCAGTGTTGAAATGGCGAAAATGCTGCCGAATTTGTGGCGCCACCGCATTGATGAGCTCTGAAAACGCTCATAGCGCTATATTGAACACACGAAGGGTACATTGATTCATCTGCAGAGCGTACCATCGAGTCCAGTCCAACCCGCAGGAAGGCGTCCAACTGGAGCTGCTTGACAGAGGATAGAATAGAAAATGCTACGTGCTTATTACATAGTAGTCAACCTACTTCATGACTAACTTATCTTACTACAACTACTGCTTGTCATCATATTTAAAAAAAAAACTAGAGAAAATAATGGGGAACGAACAATCGAACAAGCGATCAGGCAGGTGCGCTTAGCTCAGCTAGCTCTCGTCCGGACGAAGCGCGCCGACCAGACTCCAGAACGACGAGCTCTCCTGGCCGTGGTACACAATCTCGTACTTCTCCGGGAACGACTCGTAGTTCTGCAGCAGCGCGGTCGCGTGCTGCGACGCCTCCACCTGGAGGTCGCTCGCCTCGGCGCCGCACCAGACGAACATGTAGTCCGCGCACGACACGATGAAGCTCAGCTTCGCGATCTCCTTCGACGGGTTGTGGAAGTAGTCCTCACCGATCGCCGTGAGCGGTCCGATGAGCAACGGCTTCTCAGCGGCGCGCGAGCCGTTGCCGTTGCCGCTGCTCTCGCGCGGTACCTCCACGCGAAACACGACCGTGCGCTGGAACTTGATGCTGCCTTCGCAGTGCAGGTGCTCCCACTCGGTCAGCTGGAAGATGAAACCCGCGTTCGGGTCCACCACGGGCCGCGCCTGGCGGATAAAGTCCAACGCCTTGTACATACCAATGCGCTTGTACCACATCAAGTACGCGATCGCCATGGTCGGCGACCGCGAAATGCCTTTCACGCAGTGCACAAACACGCGGCCACCGCGTCGCCGCGCCTTCTCGATGAAGTCAAACACGTTGTAGAAATGCCGCGCAATGTCCTGCGACGAGTGGTCGCGCAGCCGGATGTTGTAGTAGAGGAAATCGTTGGGGAAGAAATCCGGCGCGACGTTTGCGGCGCAGTTGATAATGTGGGTGATGCCCACCTGGAGCAGCGCGTCACGGTCTTTCGCGGCCGAGGCGCCGCCGACATACAGGAAGTCCGTCACGCGCGAGCAGACCGCGGCCGAGTCGTTCCGGCGCAAGCACGCGCCGCTGCTGTTTCCGCCATTCGCACTCGGATCAAACGTCGGCTGCTCCATCTGCGACAGGTCGAGCGACAGGTTGCCGGGGTTCCGGTTCTTCTTGGGCGGCTGCTGCTGCTGCGGCTGCCATGTGCTCGCCGCGCGCTTGGGGACACTCGCAGCCACTGCGCGCACTGGCATATTCACGATTCCTGCGTTTGCTGCACAATTAGAGCTGATGCTGGTCGAATCGAGGTCCATGTCGATCGCGAGCGAGGACGAAGAGTTCATTTGCGGCGGCTTTGCTGTTTTTGTGCTGCTGGTGGTGCTGTGATGGTACTGGTGGTAGCTGGGACGTGGCGAGGACGGCGACGGAGCATTGCACAATGGCGACAGCAGCTCCGACGATCTGCTGCGCGCGAACTTGCCGCGGGGGCTCGTCGCCGTTGTTGTCGTCGCGGATGGTGGTGGCGACTGCGGCGGCTCTTCCGGCTGCTGCTGTATCAGCGCGCCGCGATCCAACTGCAACGGCGACAATTGGCCTGTAAAGCAAGATACAGCAAAGCGAGTCAGATGGATATGGATAGTCAGCGAATGAGTCTGTTAACCACATAGTCACAACTGGGCATTGCATTCAAAAATTGCGCACGTTGGGGCGTTCTGACGAGCAAACGAAAAGAAATGCACGCACCGTGTTTCCGCGAACATGTCTCTTCTTCCTCTTCTTCCTCTTCAACGCATGCTGCCGTCGTGTGATGCAAACTAGCGCCGCTGCCACCGAAGGCGCTCCCCATGCGAGGCGACACGCCAACGCGCGGCGAGATCACGCTGCTCTTCGTCTTGTGGAGTGCGTTCAGCGCCACCACTTTCGGGGACTTAGGACACGATGACGCGCTCGCCTTGATGCGCAGATCGTCCACGCCATTGACATCGCAGCTGTCATTCATCATCATCACCACCAAGCGCACAAGAAACAATCACAAGCGTCAATGCAATGCCACATCGCATTGAGCAACAACATGCCAGCGTGATTACGCGCTGACGATTGATGACCAGAACGAATTGAAGCGAGCAACTCATCACTTACATGGTGCCGTCCGAGAACGAGCGCTTGATCGCGCACGGGTCGTTGCCGACCACCGAGGACGAGCCGCGCCGGCGCTGCTGCGCGGTGTCGCGCGCCATCTTCATGGTCTGCGTCGTTGTGACCGAGTGCTCCAGTTTGCGCTTGGCGTTCGCGGCGCCGCCATCCCCAGCAGAACCAGCAGAGAAGCAGCCGCCGCTGGAGCTCGAGGAAGAGCTGTTCAGCGAGCCACTGGAGCTGCTGCTGTGGACGGGTGCGAAGTCCATTGACATGCGAGTCGAGATGATGCGCTAGTCCAGCAGCACAACGTGTATAGAGAGACGCGAGAAGACTCGATCTTCTTTCTCTTGATCAAGAGAGAGAGAGAGAGTGATGGCTGTTGTTGCTGTTGGCTCTTCTTCGGTTGCTTCTTCTTTTTCTCAGAACACGGCGGTGGTGGGTTGAGATGGACTCTTGAGCTTTGAGCTTGAAAGGGTGCGGGTGTGTTGTGAACACAGCGGCGTCGCTTTGCTTTTGCGCTACGTTGATGGATGAATGTGGTTTCCGCAATGCGCGCGAGTGCTGTCTGCTGTGCTTTGGCTGCCGTGCGCTGTGCTGTCGTGTGTTGAGTGGGTGGGTGCGTTGAGTGATGGCGATCGAGGGCGTGGTGCGATCGCGCGACGACCGCGGCGGGGGTTTCTCTTTTTCCTTTGCTTCGCCCCCTTGTTTTGTTTCGCTGATGGTCTATGATGTGTTGCTTTGCTGGATCGAATGGAAAGGGCACGTGTGGTGTGTGTTGCAATAGTGAACAATTCTCGCCATTGCATATTCATCAGCATGGGAGAGACTTTGCTCGTGACATTTTGTCACGACAAAAAGTTCTTCTTTCTCTGCTTTTTTACTTGATTTCAGTATGGAAAGCGCAAAGTCTGGAAAGAATTTGGCAGGAAAATGGCGGCGTTGAAACTGATGTCCTCGGCCCCTTTCCCCTGGCTTTTATGGACACTTTCAACTTTCCAGGATGCTTTCGAGTTTGGCTTCACAATGGAGTAATTTGACCGGCTGCTAAATTTTGCCTCGTGCTGCTAAAGCGAGGGGATAAGGAAGCACCTTATTGTTCTTCGTGTTTCAGAGCTGGTTTTGAAGTTTCACAAAAAGAAGATCAAGAGATTCAGAGTTTCACAATGACCTGCTGCATGGATCACACGAGTTAATCCAACAAACTCATTAGAAGACCAAGGGAAACAAATACAACGGTGACCGGACCAGAACCACAGAGGCGTCAGCGCTTCATCGGCTTCATCGTCTTCTCCCTTCCTTCCTCTTGGTTTCATGTGAGCTGGTCTACCAGCGTCTGTGACGGTGGCGAAAAGTATTTTTTGACCACCTCCAGCAGGAATTCCTTTGAAAACTGCAGGTGGTTGCCCTGGGTCGACAAAAAGTGCACTTTGCCTGCGCGGTGCAGCGTTCGCAGCCCAAACGAGTCTTGCTGGTACCACTTGGTCTCGTTGAAGCCCAGCACGCGCTTATACGGGTCGCCGTCTTCGTAGGCGCCAAACCACTCTGAGTCCTTCGGGAACACCTGCGTGTCCTTCTCGGCGCGCACGAGCACGAGGTTATCGAGCGCGATGAAGTTCGCACGGTACGTGGCGTTCACTGGGTGCTTCTCGTTGTTCAGATCTGGAAGGAACTTTGCTGTGCGTGTGTGGGACATAGATGTTCGCAGAAAGCAAGAAAACGAAGAAGGTTAGCAGAACGCCATCCAATAATGGCATATGAGAAAGAAGGTGGCGCGCCGTTTGGTGTGACGTGTCTTTCGTACCGTGGGTTAGGAATTCATTGATCTTCAATGGGTCACGAAAGTAGTTGGACTGGGCAAGATGAGCTGCGAGGATCAGGGTGAATACAAAATCAGTGTTGTGGATCAGTCGTGAGTCATGACCGCGATACGATGGCAACACATACGACAAAGCTTACATTGGATCTCATCCGAATAGACAGCGTCTCCAATGAGCTGGAATGGCAGCAGAGGATAGTCAAACATTGTCAGAACATCATCAGGCTCCATAAAAAAACCCATCATGAGCAGAGACGCACCTTGTTGATCATCTTGCAGATGAACTGGGTTGGCGTACATTGCGGTAAAGCGCCAACGCCAGCGAGAGGTCCGTGAAACGACACAAAGTTCGACACTGGCGGGTTGTTAAAGCGCTGGATGTAGCCTCGGATCAGCAGGTTTCCCTATTTTTCATGATAACTTCAAAGCTCAATACGCCATGACATCGCGGTGTGCATGCGCATGTGAGAATATGAAATCGAGCATACCTGCGAGAAGCCGACCGCATTGAACCCTTTCGCGAGGCGTGGATCCTATAGAACGCCAACCAATGTTATGCACTATGCACAGTTCAAAGCCATAAGACAGAAATGATCTTTACCTCTCGGACTTTCTTCGCAAACACTTCCAGCTGGTCGTCCATGTTCACGAGGAAGCTGTTCTTGACGTCATCTGATACAGACTCGCCGATCTGGATGTTCACCGCGTATGTCTGAAGCTGCTTTGCAACCAACTGCGCTCAAGTATTTACCACAAGATCATCGTCATAAGCATTAGTTTTACTGCAATATCTCCACATCAAATACGAGTACCAGCAGAAACGCTCGCAACACACGTACATCTCGAATGCGGATCATCCCCGTGTTGCCCGCTGCATCACCCATGCCGTGCATGATCACGATTGGGAGTGGATCTACCGATGAGCGCGGTGCACGAAGCAAAGGCTCAAACACACGCACGTGCTTCTGCACGAACTCCTCTTCCACCGCCGCGATCGCAGCAGCTTCGGGGCCAGCATACACGCCCGTCATGACGTTCACCATGGCGACCTGCAGCAGCAGCATAGCAACCGTCACACCCGCGGACAGCAGCAGCAACGCGCGGGTCCGCGTCCTCATCATCATCAGCAGCATCTTCGTTCTTCCGTGCTTTTCTTTTGAGTGCGCTCTTCAACCAGGACAAGAAGGGTTCCAAACGGATCCCTTGACGTTCAGATCCAGTTAAGAACGATATTCGTTCAAATACGAACCAACCAATACAGTACAGCACAACGTCTTTTAAATTCGACACTTAATGCATTTTACTGCGAGAGTCCGATAAAGTGCGAGTGAAAGTGGCTGGAAGCGAACCACACTTTCCATTGGAGCGTGCGGTGACCGCAGAGACGAAGAGAAGAGCGCTTTATTTGATCTATTTGATCGAGCGATTGATTGACGGAGTGACCATGGCGGCGTATGCGCGATCTCAGCTTGTGCGCGGCGCGAACGCGATGACCCGCGGCGGCGCGCGCGGCTTGGGCTGGTACCACCGCTCCCTCGCGAAAATGAACGCGCCAGAGGCGGCGGTCGTCGCGTACGACTACGCGGTACCGGCGCCAGCGCAGCCTCGCCCACGCGCGTTCCTAGACGTGAGCATCGGTGGCGCGCAGGCGGAGCGCATCGTGGTGGAGCTCGCGAAGGACGTCGTGCCAAAAACGGTCGAGAACTTTGTCAAGCTTTGCGGCGAGGGTGTCGTGAACTCCAAGTTCGGCTCGGGCTCGTACAAAAATTCCAAGATCCACAACATCACCAAAGGCACGTACATTGTCGGCGGCGATTTCCTGAACGGCAACGGCACGGGCGGCCACGCGGCGCTCGAGGATGGCAAGCGCTACTTTGATGACGAGAACTTTGCGCTCCAGTTCTCGGAAGAGGGCGTGATCGGCATGGCGAACGCCGGCTCGAACAAGAACGGCTCGCAGTTTTTCATCTCGCTCAAGGCGCTGCCGCACCTGAACGGCCGCAACGTGGCGTTCGGCAAGATCGTGGAAGGCAAGAATGTGTTAAAGAGTATCGAGGGCGTCTACTGCGTCAAGGGCAAGCCTTTGACCGCCGTGGAGATCACAGGCTGCGGCTTGCTGTAAGCTAGCGGCGAAGTGTGGTGAGCAGAGCAGAGCAGCAGGGCTCCAACAGGTCTGCGACGTTTGTCAAAAGAAAAGAGAAGAACAAAGCGAACGAAGGGGGTGAAGAAGCACGGATGCTGATGCAGCGAAGAGAGACGTCGTCATGGAATTCCGGAAGGGCAGTGGGGACGCGGAAGGGGGCTGACTGACTGACGGCGAGCGCCGTGCCTTTCCTCGTGCTCAAAACATCAAAATATAGCAATAGACTGTTTTCTTCTCGTCTTTGTCATGTTGACCAGCGCTCGATCCCGTGTGCGATGAATGCCTTGGCGCTGGAATTGCGTTTCTATGAGGTCGCAGGTGTCAGGGCACAACGTGTGCAGCACACAAGCAGTGCATTTTCAATCTGCACACAGCACAGAGCCAGAGCCCGGAATAGGCTCCACATTCTCCATTCACCTCTATCCGCGAGTTTTATCGCTGCAGGCTGCAGCACCATTGCTACAATTCGTTCCAATACATCGAACGAGACACTTGAAGAGTTCGTAGATGTCACTTCAGCGAACCCAAGAATCTATCTGAAATGCAATACGTCAACCAACCAGCGCAATTGATCTTTTTTGTGGGGGTATATTAATTGAGAGTTGTTTTGCGATACAGGCAAGAGGACATCTACGAGGAAATAATGTATGTGGAGCCAGACCTTTTTCTAATTAATCAGCGAGCAGAATTGACTGCGCTGCTTGCTTAGAATTGGCTTTCCGTCACACCGTGGCCCATCGTGTTGGTCGACGACAGTCCGCCGGTAATGGTGTTCTGCATCGCGTCGACGTACTCGGTACCCGACCAACCCTGGTGCTTGAGCGTCTCCACGCCTTCGTTGCGCTCCGCGCGCTGCACGCCCTCGACGTACGCGAGCATCTTGCGCTGAGCGTAGTCGCGCGCGAATCTGGTGATGCCGAGCGAATCGCTGTGGAAACCCGCGAGCGTGATGAACTGCCAGCAGAAGCCAAGACGACCCAAGTCATCGACAAAGGTCTTGATCTCGCTGTCCGACATACCGGCAGCGTCCCAGTTGAACGATGGCGACAAGTTGTACGCGAGCATCTGGTGTGGCACCGCAGCCTTCACGCCCTCAGCGAAAGCGCGCGCGAGTGGCACACCTGGCACGGCAGTCTCCATCCAGATGAGGTCAGCGTACTCGCCGTAGGCGCGGCCACGGGCAATGCAGAATTCAACACCACCGCGCACACGGTAGTAGCCCTCCACGGTGCGAGCACGCTCCCAACAGAACGTGACTTCGACACCGAGCTTCTTGGCAAGAGCCTTCAAGTCGGTCAAGCTCAGCGAGAGTGCCTGCGCGTTCCAAGTGGCGAGCGCGCGCTCCTTGTCGGGGCGGTTCGAGTTCTGGATCGCAGTGCGTACAGCCTCTGGGTACGTCATCGCCTTGGCGCGCTTGTCCCAGGTCGAGTCCGTGCCCTTCTTGCTCGCCTCGGTGAACGTCTCGACGCTGAGATCGGTGGCGCCGAGGATGAACGGGTGGTCGCGTCCATCGACGTTGTTGTCGAGCAAAGTGGCAGCTTCGGCATCGGTACGGGCGACAATCACAAGTGGGGAGTTCATGATATCAGCCTGGAGACGCGCAGCGATCAAACGCTGGATGTGCTCCTGGGTCGACACGAGCACCTTGCCGCCCATGTGGCCGCACTTTTTGGTACCTGGCTTCTGGTCCTCCAAGTGGATGCCAGCAGCGCCGCGCTCAATGAACATCTTCGTAAGCTTCATGACCGCAGTCAGACCACCGTGGCCAGTGTCAGCATCAGCGATGATTGGACGCAAGAAGTCCGTTGGTGGCGTGCGCGCACGCTCCTCTGGGGTCAAGTGACGACGGGCCTCGTACTGCTTGCGGTCGTGGAACAACTGCGCGCGGAACAACTGGTCGACCTTGTTTGGCACCGTGTCCATCGGGTAGTCGGCGACATCCGGACCTGGCTCGTTCGAGGTCGACGCGGTCGACGACGACTGCCAGCCGCTCACGTAGACCGTGCTCAAGTGCTTGGCCATTTGCACGACCTGGATCGTGTCGAGCGCGCCGAACGTGTGGCTCGTTTTGCCCTGCGCCTGTAGCTCACGAAGCAGCTTGTAAAGCTTGATCGACTGCTGCACGCCAATGTGGTTCGGCACGACCGAGCCCTGGAGCTTCACGACCTCCTCCGCGGCGTACGGACGCGCGACGTGCTTGAAGCGCTCGCTCTTGATGAACGCGTCCATGTCCTTGACGCGCTGCGCGTACGCCGAGTCTTCCGCGGCGGCGTTGTGCTCGCTCAAGTGCGAGCCAATCTGGGAGATACGACGGTTGGCGCTCATACTTGCTGGATGAAGAGAGAGAGAGAAGGGGGGAGGCTTGTGCAGCTACTGGTGGTGGTGTGCGCGGCGCGAGGCAAAATGGGAACTAAGCTGAAGTTGCAGCAAGCGGCGGCATCCGGTTGTTGGGCAATCTCGTGATACACGCGCGCGCCTCCTCCATCCCAGGTCGCAGGTTTTGGCTGGGTCGCGTTTCCAAAAGTGCTATTGACACTAACTCGGCCCAAATTTGCATCGCGGCCCAAAATTGCAAAACTGAACCCGACGGAAACTATTGGTAGAAAATTACGCTAGCCAATCAGATGATTTAGAGGAAGGAAATAGCTGATTGGCTGCGACTTTTTTTGTCCTTGCTTCATACAAACAGCAAGTCAACAAGGACGAACCCAATCTAGTATTTTGGGTCCGTCCGTGCTCACTTGCTGTTTGTAGGAAGTAAGGACAAAAAGGGTCCCAGCCAATCAGCTCACGACAAAAATCCAGGACAAAAAACGGCCACTGCGCTTCCACGCACAGACGTCACCGATTTCTTTTGAAGGACAGACAAAGCAGGCTCGCTTTTTTTGTTTGGACAACAACACACGTGGAGTGACACTGCAGCTGTCGTTTTAAGTAAAAATATCTCGAATGATCTGCTACAAGGTGCTTCAGATAAACTTATTCAAAATTCCACAGTATGACGGTTTTGAACGTGCAACGAACCCAACGTCACCTGGATCGGTTCTTTTTCACGTTCAGATGGTGGTGGTAACGGCTCCTCTTGATCCAGTTTGGCCTGGGATAATAGCTTTATCGGACAGAGTAGCACACCCGCTGCTTCAAACAGGTTTATCTTTCAATTTTTCCTACCAGCGCGTAATATAGAGACTCATTGAAATCAGCAAACTATCCAAAGAGAGAAAACTGTACTGTACTATACGCTGTTGACGCTTCAGGATCCGTCTTGAAGTCCATACATATTGCGCAACACGTGCCCGACGGCGATGTTGAAGATCCGCCTTCGCATTGCGAAACAGCTTTTAATGCGCAATAGTGGCTGGCTCGGTAGAGAATACGACACACACAAAAATCGTGTGGTGACACGCATGGCGTGGAGTAGAGGTTTGATGGCTCACTCATTCTCCACTGACGCATCAGCTGAAGGCTGAAGGCTGAAAGGACACCACAAGAAAAGGGGAAACGATCCGACCAAAGCTGATGAGCTCAATCCATTTTGAGACTAGCGAGATGAAACGCAAACGAGCGATGCTGCTTGCTCGTTTGGAGACACAGGAATGGTAGCAAGGAGGGAGGCATCAGCACATCGCAGTGGAGATGTTGATTTGTTCGGATACGATACGCAATGACGCGCACAATACCAATTGCAGCTTGCTTTCGTGTCCCTTGATCTTGATGGTGTGCTTAAGCACTGACTCACTCGCGTTTATTCGACGTGTTCGGCACCAAAACTCAATGCAAAATTCCGACGTGATTTGGATGTGAAAGGCTTTTACCGGCTTTCTGTTATTTTAAGTAAAAACATGTATTTGATTAAACACGACGGTTTTAAATAAATACGGTTTTAGTAAAACTGCAATAATTAAAACCGGATCAGTCTAACCCGTATTCCATCGGTCTTTGTGTGCCCTAAAATAAAACCGATTCCCCCAACAAAACGAACTAATCCGCCCAAAATAATCCCACGTAACCCTTGTAACCATTCGCAAACCTCGTTGCGCTTTGGGATAAAAGACCCATACAACAGCAAGTCGCCCCACAGCGGAGTTACGCTGGCACCGCCAAGTGGTTACATTCATACAATCCCACGCAACACGTACGCACGCCATCGCTCCCGATCGCAACTGCTATCGCGGCGCGTTCGCGCAGACCTCCAGCCAGCTAGCAGCCCAGAAGCGCCGACGAAGACGAAGGAGACACGAACGAGAGAGCTGCTAGTAGGTGCGTTTGTGGTGTGTGTACGGTATGCAGATGCGGTCGATGTCTGCACATGTGTGCTCCTGTACTTGGAACAAGCACCATGGCTTCCCTTTGTCTCAAAAACGACATGGCTACGGTCGCTGTACGAGCAGGATGAAGGAGCTAGAGAGATACAAAATGACGAACTGTATAATTAAGAACGCAATGTGCTGATGCTCTATGTGTTCCGTGCTGTGGCTGTATACGCTTGCGGTTTGTCCTGCAGGGCGTGGTGTGGAAGCAGCGAGTTGAAGCGACCTGCTGCGGTCTTTGAAAAAAAGCGCACTTTTGTCCGAAAGAGAACAAGAACAAGAAGAAGAAGAAGAAGAAGAAGCAAACAAGAAACCCTCCAGCCTTCTTTTCAGTCATGTCGTACGAGAATCTCTACGGTATCGAAGTCTACCGCTTGGCGCTTCGCGACACAGTGAACGAAGGCGGCGGCGACGAATCACCACCATCATCGACCACCTCCACGACCGCCAACCAGACGCCAACTCAACCCACAACAACCACTATTGCTGCCACCACGCAAACAGCGGACAGTATGGAGAAGCAGCAGGCGACTGGCGCTTCAGGCGACCAGCAGCAGCAGCAGGAAGTCGGCGATGTGGTGCCGCTGGATCCGATCTCGACGATGAAGAAGTCCAAGGAGGCGGCGGGGTCTTCCCAGCGAGTGCTCCTTGTCACGCGACCAAGCCAACGGTAACGTAGAGAGCGTCTCTCTATGGCTATGTGATATGCTTAGCCGTCTTGCTCACTGTGCTGCTGGTGCTCTCTCGCTCATCTTGTTCGCATGTGACCCACAGAGACATGGAGATCTGGACCCAGCGCGCGACCAGCAAGATGATTCGATCCGCGGGCGGCACGATGCGGCCGCAGGTGACGAGCGCGCAGAGCAGGCGCTGGGTGCTCGAGTACAAGCCTGTGGTGCACCACTCGGGATGGCTCATCAAGCGCGGCAACGGGCTGCGCAGCTTCAAGCGGCGCCTCTTTTGCATAATCGACAACGAGCTCGTGTACCACGACTCGCACAGCGCGGTTGAAGTGCGCGGCCGCGTTGACCTGAGCAAGAAGAGTACCGTGCAATGCCTGCTGCACAGCGGCTTCAAGTTGTCGCAGGGGTCGCTGCAGATGACGCTCTATGCTGTCGACAGGAACGACCGCGACACGTGGATCAAGAAGTTGCAGGAGCGCAATGTTGAAGTGCTACCAGCGTCGACAAAGACAGCCAAGCTGATCGAGCGCCAGAGCAGCACCTCGGACAAGGACCGCATCCTGTTCTCGGGCTGGCTGCGCAAGCGCGGACAAGTGGTGAAAAGTACCAAGCGGCGCTGGTTTGAACTCTCCACGACCACGCTTTCGTACTACACGCACCCGCAGGGCGGCGCGAAGAAAGGCTCGCTGGATATTATCGATGCGCGGATCTCGCACATGGACACGCTCAAGTCTGGTGAGCGACACAGCTTCCAGGTCCGCACTTCAAGCCGGCGGCTGGTGCTGCACGCTGATAGTCAAGAAGAGCGCTCGCTGTGGGTAGCGTCGCTGTCGTCTGCAGCAGAGGGGTCATCGAGCGTAGCAGATTCGTTCTCGACAATGTCAATCATCTCCGACGTGGAGCGTGTGTGCACTTGTGAGCATCGTGGTGCTGCCGGTGTGGGCGGGGAACCGTTGTCGCAATGTATGCGCTGCACGTCGTCGTTCATCGTGCCATCAGAAGACGCGCTCTATGACGTCACGCGCGAAGTACAGCTCATCCTCGCGTCGCCGTACTCTCCAGAAGGCAGCACGAGCGGCGCGTTCATCAAGGACAACATCGGCAAGCCGGTATCAAACGCTACTATCCGTCAGTTCATGTCGGGGCTCGCAGACTACATGATCCACACGAGAATGAGCGAGCTTCGAATGCTCGGTGGTCACACGGACGCGGGTAGCTCCGACGACGACGACGAAACCACCGAGTTGCCGTACTCGGATGAGTCGGGCGAGTTCATCGAGCGCATCCTGAGCATCATCTACGACCAGATCGAAGAGCGCGTGTTCTTCCCGCTGTACAAAGCGATCCACGACAACATTGTCCAGCAGACGCGCGTAGATTCAAAGCTGATCAAGGGCAAGATCGACATCTTGCGCTCCAAGTCCCAGTCTTTCTTTGGGATTGTACCAGAGAGTATCTCGCCGACAGACTGGGTGAGCGCGTCTTCGAAGCTCAAGGATATCGACAAAGTCAGCCTCCCGTACATGAAACGCGCGCAGCTGCTCGCGGCGTGCAAGGAGATCTACAACGTCTACCACCAGGAACACCCGAAGAACGCGCCGATGAATGCCGACGAGTTCATCCCCGCGTTTATCTATGTGCTGATCCAGGCGAACCTAGACAACCCGGTCACGCTGCGTGAGATGATCACGTTTTTCGACGCCGGCAGCACTCAGGGCGAGATCGCGTACTTTGTCACGTGTCTGGAGATCGCGCTCGAGTACATCCGATCGCTGCTGACCGCGTGCACCGTTATCCTGGACGCGTCCAAGCAGCTTGGCATTGAGTTTGCGAAGGACTCGGTTCGCGACGTTGCAATTGTGAACAGCCTCATCCCCGGTGGTCAAGCTGAACAGAGCAAAGCCGTCACGATTGGAGACGTCGTCGTTGCAGTGAACGGACTCCCCGTGTACGAGATGGAGCTCGACGAGATTGTGAAGATCATTAAGGGCGTTGAAGGGGAGGCGGAGCTCTGTTTTCTTCCCATGGATGAGTACGAGATGAAGTTTGGCATGTCGAGTCGGAAAACGTCGGAGGATGTCATGGTGCGGAGCGGAGGAGTGCCCAGCAAATCCGAGTCATTTGCGTAGCTTGGTGCAAAAATATGCTTGCTCATGCGTCGTGGCGACAGAGAGACCGATTTGCAGGCGATTGAATCCGACTGAACAACGAACGTCTAGACGTCGCGACGACCACAAGTTGAAACTTGTGGAGCAGATGCGACACAGTGAAAGGAGCAATACCAGCAAGTTGGTTCTCGCGCCTCTGAACTCCACCCACCCACCCAACCAACCAGAGCATGACGAACGACCTGAAAAGATGTCGTAGGTTTCCAGGCCACCAAGGCAAAAAATCACAAGCGAGTGGTTGAAGTTTGTCGGAGGCGTGAGAGAGAGAGAGAGAGAAGAGATGGTTTGCATTGTATTCAAAATTGTAATCATTAACGAAGTGAAACGATATCAAGATTATGTGTCCGCTTTTCAGTCCTACCTTCGCTTTTCGCCTCGCCCGCTCGCTCGCTCCCAGTAATATCAGAGACCACCATTGTCTGACTCAGCAACATCTTCCTTGCTGAGTCTATCGCGACAGAGAGCTCGTGCTGAACGTTGGAGCCGTATTGTGCCACATCGTTTCGTTGGCAACGCGAACGCTTGACACGCATACACGCACGCATCTTACAGGCGAAACAATCAGACAAGTACGAGAGGGTCTGCATTTTCTGATGCGTAGAGCTTTCAGCTGTTTCTGTGGTCGCTGTGGAGCAGACACAATCTGCTTCTGAAGCAGATCCGAGGATCAAAGAATCCTCCACGACGGCGGAGACATGACAGGTCATGCCGTCGCGCGAATGCGAATGCATCAGCACCACATACGTACTAGTAAGTAGAGACCGAGAGACACCAACAGACAGCCTTGCCTACTTGCTTGCACGGTGGGTGGCGTCAAAGAAATCTGGCTGCTATCAATCAGAAACGCAGATCATCAACGAAGAGACAGCCAACCGCGTGACCTTTGCATTAGCCGAAACGACACTGGTTCTTAACTGAGCGCGAATGCCTTCTACAGTGCACGTCAGAAAGTTAAGGACAGCAAATTTTTTGAATTATATGGATTTTTTTCGAGTTTTGTGTTTGCGGATGAGCTTTTTAGTATGTTAGAGAACGTCATTAGAACAATCTCGTAGGAAATCGCAGCTCGATTT
>JAADVO010000216.1:0-44280 GCA_023335655.1 Globisporangium spiculum | reverse complement strand
GTCGTATGGGGTGGAAGTAAGTAGTGTTTGAACTGAGAGCGAGCATGTCGAATCGATCCTGCCAGTAGGAGACAATTAGTAGTGGATAAGCCAAATGAATGGAGTACTTTTCGCGTTCTTTGTGCGTATGAACCACACCTGAGAGTGACCGCAGAGTGACCGCAGAGTGACCGCTGGTCCTTTGATCTTTCTTGATGTGTTTAACTTTCTTGATTTCTCTCGCTATCCTCATCTTGCTTCACACCAGGGGCGATAAACTGCTGTTGTTGGCGCTAGGATCGTTCTGACGAGCACACAGCGAAAACGTCGATCATACTGCGCGCAGCAGCAGTCGGTGACGCTCCCGCCTTTGACCCTTCGTTTTCTCTTTTTGCTCTGGAATCGACGCTCGTTTACTCGATCTTGAGTACTTCGATCTCAAAGATCAGCGTCGAGTTGGGCTGAATTGTAAAGAGCGAGAAACTGAGGGTTAAGGGGACCAACCAGCACATTGTTCATGAACACACACAGTACCATCGCCGACAGTGATGCATTCCATACATACACACACAAGCACACAGACGCATATATAGTATAGTCATCACAGACCAACTTGTAAAAAGAAGGATATCCCCACGCCTTGAAGCCGCGCGCGCCGTACGCGTAGTCGGGCGAGCACGTCAGACGCGCCTTCTCGCCGAGCTTCATACCGAGTACACCCTCGTCCCAGCCCTTGATCACCTGGCCGAGGCCGACCTGGAACGCGAACGGCTCCTGCCCAGGGTCCTTCGTGCTATCGGTTGGTTGATTGTGTTGCGGTAGCGTGCAAAATAAAGAAGAGGGAAGCAAAGCGTGAGCACGTGGGTGAAAGCAATCGTTCCTGCTGTGTCACACACACACGTACCTCCAGAACTTCTGCGCGAGGTCGTTGTCCTTGCCGTAGCCCGTGCAGTGCACCGTCACGTTCGCGCCCTTGGTCGGCGTCGCGCCGCTGCCTTCCGCCAGGATCTCCTTCGTCACGCCCATTTTGAATCTTCTTTGTGCTCTTTTGTCGACGAAAATGCTGTTGAACTCATTGGTGGGCGTGCTGAGGTTACACGAATGTTGTGTGAAGAGCAGTGTGAAAATACACACACAAAATGAACAGAGTATTTTTGCATTGGGATAAAATGATACGGTACCCCATTTACAAATGGATCAAATTTTGAATGCATGAAATAGGACAGAAATGCCTCACGGGATGGACGTAATTTCTTTCTTTTTCCTTTTTTCCTCTCGTCGTTGTCGTCTCGATATAAAAGCCAACTCTAAAGCCAAGAGAGTGGAAAAAATGCTCACGCCGCTGGAGAAATGGGCGGCCGCGCGGCTCGAGGCGCTCGGCGTGGACGGCGTATTCGCGCCGTACATCGTGGCCATGCTGAGCGCCGACAGCGGCGACGAACCGGAGGACGTACAGTTCAACATCCACCAGGTGCTCATGGGCTGGCTCTCGCCCGAAGACGAGGTGCGTTGGGAAGACACTGAGCCATTTTGATGGCTCAAATGAATGACTGGGCGGCAGCTCTCTTTGTGGACGGTTGACACTGAACGTGGTATGGTGTATGCGCTTGCGATGGTTGTACAGGACAAGGCGCACGAGTTCGTGGAGGATCTGGCCAAGTTCTTCGCGAACCCGTCACTGCTCGCGGCAGACGAAGCGGCGTCAGCGGCGGCAAAGCGCGCGATGATGCTGTCAGCGAGCAATGACTTTGAACACGACGACGCGTTCATGAGCAAGATTGCGCAGAGCATCATCGACGACGACGACGATGATGAAGAGGATGCAGGTAGCAAGAGATTCCAGAGGAATCACGCAGCGAATGGCGGAGCTGGTGGAGTGTCGTTGTTCGGTGCGAGGCGCAGCAGCAAGAGCGCGGTGGGCTTCCACGACATCCTGGCGGAGGACGGTGAGCTCAAGGCCGACGCGCCGCTATTTGTGCCCGGTGGGGTATCGGTACGATAGTCTGTTTCTGGATGCCGTGTGTATGTATCTACGTTCCTACATGAGTTTGTATTTGTATGTGCGTCTTGCTTTCTGTTGTTGTTAAATATTTGTGTCGGTAGAAGTACACGCCTCCAAACAGCACAGGTGACGACAGCGACGAAGATCCGCAGGACGGCGTGTATGGCTACGGCTACGAAGGTGAGGATGAGCTCGAGTACCAGAACAGAGACGACAGGGACGGAGAGGGTGAAGATAGCGAGTACGTTTCTGGAAACGATGAGGACGAGCAGGAGGAGATCATGGACGCGCTCGCGGACGAAGAGAGTTTCTTCTGGTCCGTCGCGTTCGAGGTACGCTGCACTGGTAGCTAGCTACCAACCGAACCGTGAGAGTTGCATGGTCTCTGAGCCTGACGTGTGAGTGGATTTGTCTGTTTCGTTTGTAGCTCGTGGGCCACTTGCAGCTCAAGTTCCCAGACATTGAGCCGACGCGCATTGGTGACTTGCTGCGTCTCGTAGCGCTGGATGCGAACAAGGCGCACGCGGTGCTCAAGGCCACGCTGGAGCGAGAGGCGCTCGGGACGGCCCAAGTGTGTCGCCACTACCTGGCAGGTGACTGCCGTCGCGCAGATTGCATGGTAAAATGAACAAGACCTGCCTTGCCGCTGCTATGTTCTATCTGTCTTAGCTAATCATTCTCGCCGGTCCTCTTATAATCTGTCTACTAGTTTCTACACGAGACCCACGCGATCACGTGCCGATTCTGGCTCCGTGGGACGTGTCTCCAGGGCGAGCACTGCGTGTTCTCGCACAACTTCACCGAGTTTTACAAGCTCGATGAGGATGAGTTGGCACGCCGCGACTACGACAGCGAAGACGAGCTCGACGACGCCGAGGGCGTACTGAACTTTGAAGCCGAGGACATGTTTCCGTCACTGCAGGGCAACTCGCAACCAGCGCCGCCGTCGTCGTCATCGTCGTCGTACGCAAACAACGAGACCGTAAGTGGCGTGAACAGCTTGTCGATGAACTTTGCGCGCGCAGTGTCGCTGCAGCCAGCCGCCCCGGCACCAGGCATGAACCACAAATACAGCAACGGGTACTCTGCAACGCAGCAGCGGCACGCGCCAGCGCCGCCACAGCATCCGCTGTACCATAAGGATGGCGCGTACAACGGTCGGTGGGTGTCCACAGGCGCGGCGGTGACGTCACAGTACCTGGATCTTCGCGAGAAGGCGTATCAGCTGGCGTGTGCGCGAAATAAATGCTTCATGGGCGCCACACAAGCGTACAGGAGGTACGTCATATGGCTATGATTGATACTTGTGAAGAGCCTATTTCCAATGGTTCGTCGTTGTGTATGTCTGTGTTTGTTTGTACAGTGGGAACAAGGCGCTGGCGAAGAGCCTCTCCAAGCAGGGGCACGAGCTGAACGCGCAGATGAAGCAGTGCCACTTTATGGCGGCGCAGATGATCTTCGAGTCGCGCAATTCGTCCAGCCAGCTGTACACGGAGCACCTAATGGATCTCCACGGACTGCACGTCGCGGAAGCCGTGGAGTTTCTCGGCCAGATGCTCCCGAAGCTCGCGGACGAAGGGCTCGAGACCATGTATCTCGTCACAGGCTCGGGCCACCACTCGAAAGGTCCTCAGTCGAACGCGCGACTGCTCCCAGCGGTCGAGCAGTTCCTCGTCGCGGAAGGGTACCAGTTTGCGCCGGTCGCGGATGCAAGGGGGTACGTCGGCATGCTCATGGTGGATCTCCGGTGGTAGCAGAGCTGTAGTGCTGTGGTGAGGGTTGCTGTTTTGCCATGAGTGGGGGAGTTGGTCGTAACGTACTCGGGTCGCGTGAAAGAAAAACAGGGATGGTTGGGCATTCACGTGTGCACATGTGCGCTTTTGGGCTTGTTGAGGAGGGAAAACACACATACGGGAAGGAAATGAAGAGGAGGAATAACAAACACACGCACTAGTTGGACAAACATTCGTTGCTCTTGTTGCTGGACTTCATGTGTATGTTACATCTTGAGAGGCCTGCTGCTGGGGATGGCTGTTTGTTGTGGTATGGCTCGTTCCAGTGCTGCCTGTCCAGGTGAGACCATCGAAGCTCTGATTTATCAGCAGCTTTCATTCACTCGCTGAGTTATCAAGGTACCTACAGTGAATTGAGAAGCGTGGAGTAACTGCTGGCATAGA
The DNA here is from genome assembly GCA_023335655.1 of Globisporangium spiculum. Classification (NCBI taxonomy): domain Eukaryota; phylum Oomycota; class Peronosporomycetes; order Pythiales; family Pythiaceae; genus Globisporangium; species Globisporangium spiculum. The sequence continues at coordinate 40,122 of JAADVO010000216.1, read as the reverse complement.
AATCCAACAGCCGATAACAGAAAATAACGGCGCGTGTGGAACAACTTGCGGACTGCTGCAGGGGTTCTGATTTGATTTGCTTTAATTGATTTAGTGTTGTTGTTTAAATTATAAGACGCAGGTGGAGCTGTCTGTGTGCTGCTCCCCTTCTTCTCCTTCTTCGGCCATGCTGCAGTGGTTGATGTGGAAGCGGATCATGTCGTCCAGCAGACTGTACTTGCGCTTGGGCTGCTCCAGCAACAACGACAGCATGCTCTCGCTCTCGAGCTCCACATCCATGGCTGACGACGACGACATGTCCATATCCACGTCTTCATCGCCAATGTCTTGGTCGAGGATCGCCACCAGCGCATCCAGTTGGTCAGCTGGTGGTTGAGTTAGTGGTGGCGCCATTGGCAGTGCGGTTGGTTGATATGTGTGGGTTCCTACTGCACTCGCGCTCAGAGAGGCTGTCGATAGCAGCGCGCCGCTCAACAGCTCCTGCTTGACCTGCTCTTCGTGCTGCTCTTGCTCTTCTTCTTCGTATCGCTCTCGCATCAGCTCATCGCCGCCGACCGAGCTCTCGTACTCATCGCACGAAGAGCTCGTGCTATACGTGCTGTGCTTCAAGTCGAACGGGTCCACGTGCGGGTGGTGGCCCTTGATGTGGCGGTTTAGGTTGCCCGCTGTGCTGAACGTCTTGCCGCACGCCGGCACGGGACACACGTGCACAGGGATGCCCAAGTGGAACTTCATGTGCTTCTCGAGCTTGTTCTCGCTGCGGAACGCGCAGATGCAGCCGTCGACGGGACACTTGAGCGGCTTGATCGGGCCGTGGAGGCGCTTGTGACGCGACAGGTTGCCAGGGGTGCTGAATCTACGTCCGCACGTCTTCACGGGACACACGTGCTGCTTGCGGCCGCCGTTCGCGGCCTTGTCTTTGCTGCCGACGTCGCCGTAGCGGAGGTACGCGTAGTGCTGCAGCAACTCGCGGTCGAGCATGGTCGCGGTCGTCGTCATTGGTTCGAGCGGCTTCAGGGACGGCGGCATCGACTGCGCTTGCTGCTGCGCTGGCGAGGACGAGGACGAGGAGGTCAGGGGCGAGCTGGCGCCGAGCATGGCGATCTTGGTCGCGTCGACGTCGCTTCTACTGCTAAAGAACAAGTCTGAGCCTCCACCGATGCGCATGGCGAGCATGAGAACTTGTGTGGTGTGCTGCTGTGGCGGTGGCTAGTGCTGCGCAAGTCTGGAAGTGAGTTTGAGGCTCGGGCGGGAGTGATAGAGGGTGTGTTTCTATTGGGCTTGCTTGCTGAGTGGGGCGGGCGGGCGACTGGGGCGGAGATGCGCTCCGCTGCCGCCTCCTGCTGAGTCGGTCCGCCTCTGAGAAAAACAGGCGGTTTCCTGTACCGTAGACCAGCAGTTGCGGAAATGTGGCTCGACTCAGGAGCTGGTTGGTACACTGTACCATCTCAGAGCGTCTGAGGTATGCCTTCTTGCTTGCATGTGGCTCGTGTCGTGTGAGATGGAATGGTAAGCTTTTTGGCTTAAGTGAACACTCTTCTTGCGAATGCACCAGTAAAACATGGGAAGGATTGCTGGGTACAGGCAGCTCGATGGGATTGTTTGTGTGGTTTTTTAGTTTCCGGCCGTTTCGGCTGTCCATTGCTGTATTATTTATTCGTCGTGGCCGTGAGACACAAGCAACAGGAAGGAAGGATACGAAAGTGCGAGGGAAGAAGGAAGACTCTAAGGACACACAGCGAAATGCCAAAATAGCGCAGTGATAAGTGGTAACATCGTGGGCTCAACGGTGGGTACGAATAATTAGACGCGCGCGCACAAGGTTGGGGTGTTTCGCTATGGACGGATTGGGTTTTTCATGAAATCCACGAACGGACGTGGCTCTTCTTCGTTGCGCGATACGATGCAATGCGATGTGACTCGATTTGAGCCAGGGACGCACGCAAGATACAGTCCAATCCTGTTCAGATTCTTCTTCTTGGCAGCAATATCCTTCCTATTATGATAATAATATATAATCTATCAACATACTCTTTTTAAAATATATATTCAACGAAAAGAGTGCTCATGCGAATGAGGAGGGTCGCGTCCTGGCTCAGCTGTGCGTGAGCGAGCGAAAACAGTCTGTCAAATCACTCGCGGGATCCGAACCGTGCTATGCCCATCTTTTCTCACAACAATGGTCCCAGCACAGCGAACATAGCGAAGAGCATGCACAAGTGAATACGAAGCGCTGGTTGCAAAAAATCTGGCAGTGTCATGTCTTCAAGGTTGCCCCGCTCAGCGTTGTGTCTGTCTCTTCGAGCGACCACGTCTCAAGAACCAGCAACACGGAAGGCGGGGTGCCTGGGCTCGTAAGAGCAAGCTGCTGGGCTCGTGATTTCTCCCGTGCGGTCAGTTCTCAGTGTATAAGGTACTGACGCCTGACTGTTGAGACTTCAACGTAAAGACATCACAATTCAGCAATAGATTTGAGGCAGATCAGATCGAACGGAACAGGTCAGGTGTCCACATGACCATCAGCCCGCAGCACGGGCGCGATGGCGCGTGAGAAAGGTAAACAGCGTAAGCACTTGCTTCTTCAGGATGCGGAAACCAGATTTGTATTTTGGCTTCGCCGTTTGACGCGTGAGTGCGGAGAGCTAGTACGGTACTAGTATATACGAGGCTTCTTCGTCTTCATGCGCAGTACGTCACGTCCGACAGTAGACGCGGAGCCACATCGCATGCAAGTGCAGCCCATGTCCATCCGTGCACCAGAATTGGGTTTCCAGAGTCCTGTTGCCACACTGCGTCCACCAAGAAATGTGCATTCACGTCAACACGTCCGTTGCCCACCTAGTTCACGCAAACGAAATTTAGGTCTCACTTCGCCGTGGTCCTTCAATACTCAATGATCCTGGATCTTCGTTCATTCCACAGACGAAAGACGAGCGACTACGTATATAGTAACTTATCAAGAGGTAAAAGCAAGCAGCTGTCCACGCAACCACAGTGCGGCCGCAGTGTACTGTGCTAGTTGTTCGCCGGGTGTGACGAATGCTATATGACTCAATATCGGCTCGCGCGCTGTCTATACATGCGAGGGCATGTTGGCGCCGGGCCAGTCGGGCAATCTCAGCAAACTGCTTCAGTAGAGTACCCGAGCCGACCACTTTTCCCAGAATGTCCCGAGTATCCGATTCGACAGGTAACGGCGCGATGTCGAAAGCCCTCTCTCAATGCGCTGCTTACTTGCTTTTTCCATTACGCGCCTGGGCCATTTTCCTATTCGTTCCGAGGCAGAGACACAAATTGCCAGCAAAGGGAAAAAACGAAGCAGAGCAAACTGACCATGCTGGAGAAGATCTTGTGGAAGAAAGTACTGGGGAACCGGGAGCTTTTCGTGATCACCAAGTATTTCCAGCCGCTCGCGCACCGATCGCAAGTGTACACGGAGCAGCAGGAGCAGCTTGGTCGTCCGCTGTCGCCGTCGCTCACCGTGTACAAGCAGGCGGTGCCAGCGATCTCGTCGATCACGAACCGCATGTGCGGGATCGCGCTCTCGCTGGGCTTTGGTGCGGCAGGTGCGGCTGCTTCAGTTGGTGGAGACGTCCCGTCACTGATCTACGCGGCACAGGACGCCGTTCCAGGGTTCATCTACATCTCAAAGTTCGCTGTCGCGTTCCCGTTCGCGTACCACTGGCTGGCTGGAATGCGTCATCAGGTAGGTTTGCCCCCCACAGCGTTGCGCATCGACGATTTTGCTGGCTTGGCATGTGATTTCGGAGGTTGGCTGACTGACTAATGGGTGCTCTCTCTTTGTGTGTGGCAGATCTGGAACTATCAAAATCCGGATCTCATGAACTTGCAGTTTGCACCAAAGTCGAGCTATGCGATTTTCACGATTGCCGCTCTCTTGGGTGTGGCAGCGACCGGGTACACGATTCGGTCTCCGATTTACAAGGAGCAGGGGTCGAAGCAGCAGCAGCACTAGCCATCTAAGCCACGGGTGTTTGAGGTTGTTTGTGCATTTTCTTTTAAATTGTTGAAGCTGCGTAGAATAAACTTTCGAGGATGAGGGTGTATGCAGCTCACACTTTTTCCATCTCTTGCGTGTAATCTGACCTGCAAGCACACAAAGGTTAGCGTCGTCTACGAACCACTCACTCGCATCTTCTCAATGATGTAGACACTGTTCACGAGGAGCTTTGAATCGATCACATGGCACAACATTTCTCTCTCTTTCTCAATACTCTGAATCACGAGAAGAGGTGGATTAATCACATGTGCCGCGCATAAATGAGAAGAGCAGAGGCTAAAAGGCATGTGAACTGACTGCTTATCGTCGTCCTTGTTTGTTTGTTTTTCACACGGAGGTGGGTGCTGTATTCTTCAATGTAATAGTTGGGTTCATGGCTGCTTTGGCTGGGCAATTATTCGCTCTTCTCTTCCGCGGCTGGGCGCTTAATCGTGTAGAGTGCGGCGCCGAGGCTGAGCGCGACCGAGGCGCCGTAGAGCGCGTAGCTGGTCTTTGGTCCGTCAACGTTGTTGATGAACTGAGGAGCGTTGTCCCAAACCTACAACATACGATCATTCATACACGCAGACGGACACATTAGAACAAGTTCACCCAACGACCGCTCTCTCCGCGCATCAAAACAAATATCATCGTCGTGCTAACGAAAGAGAGGACGTACCACGTGACGAGCAGCGCTGAGCGAGTGATATGTGATTGGGAACGCGACGAGGAATTTGGACACTGGCGCGAAGCCCGGGATCATGTCCTGCGCGGCGTAGATGAGCGATGGGACGTCGCCGCCGATCGCAGCGAACGCGGCGCCGCCGGTGAAGCCCAGCGTGAGGCCGACGGCCGTCGCGCGGTTCGTGATCGACGAGATGGCGGTGATCGGGAACGCGTAGATGCTCACGTGCGGAGACACCGGGCGGCCGAGCGCGGCCTGGCGCTCGGAGTACGACGGCGTGGAGGTAGACATGGCGCGCGCGGCGGTGGCGCGGACCGCGGCGGTCTGCGCGGTCTTCTTGGCGGCGACGAGGAGGCTCATGCTGGCTATGCTGCTGGCTGTGCTGCTGGAGTGGGGGAATGAATGCTCCGGTGGTTATTCGCTGCCTCACGCCAAGAAAGCAAGGAAGGACGAGGAGTTCCTCCCTCCCCCTTGCTTGCAGTTGCGCAATATCGTAGAGTGTAAATGAATACCTTGCTATACCGATCTCTTCAAAATAGAAAGCATGTCTTAAACACTTAACATTATCCTATTTAATCGTATACCCTTTCAAGACAGATCAGTTATCCAACACTGCCTTCTAGTGTGGTCCACGCGCAAGGGGATTTTGCGGTGGTCCAGCTCAGATGGAGTGGCCCACCTTGCATTTGTTTTGTTGCTCTCATCCCGTGTGATGCGTGAAACTGCTGTCTAATTCGGGAATTTGGTTGCTTTACGGGATGCGTTCCTCGTTTAGTGAGCGCTGCTTTGGCGGGCGGCTGGGAAGCGAAGGCTCGCTCGCAACGCAGAGCAACAAGACTGTGAAAGAGAAGGAAGATGCTGCCAACGACCGGACTGCGCCGCGCTGTGGCGCTCAGCTCGCGCGTGCAGAGCCAGCGCCGCTTCGGTGGATCGCTCTCGAAGAACAAACACATCGAGGTGCGTCGGTGTCCGCATGTTATTGCTGTTGTTGTACTGCGCACGACGTGTGCTCACGGCATATTTTGACTCTCTTTGCGTGTGTGTGTTTTGTGTATGGATGAGCAGAACTACAGCAACTGGCGCGGAGACTCGGAGAAGCGCTTCAAGTTCGACAAGAACTTCTTCCAGGCCATGGCTGTGTGGGGCATCATCCCGTTCACGGTCTACTACGCCGTCGCCTCGGGCGAGCGCGTACGTTGGTTTTGTTTGTTTGATTGCCTTCCGTTATTGCGTGGCAGAGCTGCTCTAATCTGTGCCTGTATTGCTTTGTTACTGTGAACAGCGCACCCGCGACCTGAACAACGGCCTCCCAGACTCCTTCCGCCAGTAAGCAAGCGATCATTAATGACGGCAGGAAGCGAGAGCGAGAATGGAGGAGCCCCACATAATTGATTGAGGTTGCTGCCATTACGAAGCGATGGAGAGAGAAAGAGAGAGATAACCAGTGATAACCAGTGTGGAAATTTAACAACAAAGGATAATCTGCGAGCGCTGTGTGTGTGTGTGTCGATTGTGGCGGCCAAACGAATTCCCCATGGATCAAGTTGTATGAATGAATATGTGGCTTCTTGGTGTGTGTTGGTTTATTTGGATCTGTTTGTCTGTGTTAGGCAACGATTGGCTGAAAACAATTTATGAAAACTATCTGATTGGATGGAAATTATTTGGGAGTATTTCATTGGTTGAAAACGGAAGGAAAGTGCAGGCTTTCCGCATTTTCACAACTGAAAAGTGACAGCGCCAAGCAAGCCCCAAGAGCAACAGCAACATGCAGCAGCGCAGCAGCAGTCCAGAAGAAGACGCCGTCGCGGCATTCTACGCGCGCATCATGCAGCGCGTCTGCGCGTTGTTCCACGAACTGGACACGAGCAACAATGCGGATGTTGCAGCGCTGATCAAAATAGTGCGTTCGTTGGCTGCGAGTTGGTGTGGTGCATTGTCGCCAAGATCCCACATCATATGCAAGTTGATAAACTAACTTATCCGTGTCTTTTTTGCTTCTGGGCGATAGAAATGGAGGTATCGAGTCGCCTGCTACACGGGAATCCAGTGGCAGAAAGATACCACGCTCGCGGCTCTCGATGCGTCTCCAGTTGCTGTCGTTGGTGCAAATGCAGAAGCGGTAGAAGCGTCAAGAAGCGACGTGGCCAGCTCTCATGGGAATGCATCTGGAACCGTGGTAGCTGATACCAGAACCTTGGCGACTACTGTGGGGACAGAGAGCCGACCGCTGCAAAGAAGTGCAGCTGGACGCGCTGTAGGGAGCTCCAGCAACTCAATCGTAAGCATGAGATCGGGTCGTTATGGCTAAATGTGTTGTGTCCTTGCTGAATTGTGCGGGTTTTGGGCATGTGTGTGTGTTTGTGTTTATATTTGTGTAGGTGAGCTCAAGCAGTCCACCTCAGTCCATCTTCGCCAAGATGGTAAGGCTTGTCTAGCATTGCAGATGCTGAAGCATGATGTATCGATGATGCTTAACGCCTAGACTGGTGATGATATTTCAGCTCGGCGCGAAACGAAAGATTAACCAGATGGATGGCGCAAATGAAGATGACAACGATGACAGCGACGGCGTTGTTGCAGCAGAGGAGAGCTCTGAGATCGTCACGTCGCCTCTTGGGGATGATGCTGGCTCTTTCGATGTTCTAACCACGTCCAGCAGTGAAGTCTCCGCTGTGCTGGCCCCCGTGTGGGGATTGCCAGTGAGCGGGTTCTCAAGCCAACTCTCGGCCCGCTCTGCAAAGTTCAAGTACCGGAGGAAATTCCGCGACTTCCACGGAAGGCTGAGCGCGATCATTCTCACTCTCACACGACCGCTGCTCTCAAGGGATATTGTCCATCCAGGTCATTTTTTGTGGCTCAATGACGAACGCGTTGCCTCCAGCGGAGAAGCTTCAAGCGATGGCAGCAGAGGACGGATGGTGGAAGTCGTTCGCTTGAGCAGCGAGCAATTCGACGAGATCTACGTGAGATTGCCTGATGGATCGACAGTCGTCGTGAACAAGGCGTCGACTCAACGGTTCTACGAGTACATCATCGCAAGAGGCGTGCTCCAGCTTGCATCGTAATATCCGACAAACACGTGGATTCTAAGGTTGTAGGTTTGCGGCACTGAAAGGGTTGCGGGGAAAGAACTATTTATATGGAGGCGCGCTCAGAGTCGAAGAAGCAAAAGCGTACCGAGGAAGCAACAGGTCGTCTGTATACACAGGGCAATGGTGTCGCAAGAAAAAAGAACTCGAGGATGTAGTGGATGTGATTCTGTGCGAGCTGTGATGCAGCGACTTTCAGCGTGGTTCCGAATCGTATTCATTCTTCGTTGTTTAGGATGGGGATCACTTTGCTCGACGGAGGCTGCTTCCCTGAAGAAATCGACAGCAACAAGATCGCATGCGAAGGACTTCTCCAGTATCAAGGGAAAGCTGGCAAGTGGAAAGAGCGGTGGTTTGTACTCGACTCCGACAGATCAGCTCTCGTGAAATGTATGACTTCGAATCGCCAGCGGTCTCGCTCCGGTGCTTTGGGCGGTGACGTGTACGTCAAGGACGTGCATCCTCTCTCGCGATTGCAGTTAGCCGACAAAGACAGTCACAATCAAGAAGCACCACAACCGAGCGCGTGTACCGGCTTGGAGGTCACGACGCAGAAAGGATCCCAGATTCGCTTCCGGACGAAGTCGGTCGACGAAGAAAAGAAGTGGATCGCTGCCGTCACGAAGCTTTCGAGCGGCTTTACTGCAGGCGTTGGGGAGCGGCTCGCTGAACGCGAACTTCTGGCTGGAAAGTTCTCTTTGGTTCGCGAGCTCGGTCGCGGCGCATCGGGGATCGTGTCGCTGTACACGTGGCAGGGGAAGCCATTCGCGATCAAGAAGTTCGTCCCCCAGAAGGCAAAGGGAATTCCGAACCGCAGGATTGCCCCAGGCGCAGGGAGACTCCAGCCCCAATCAGTCCCGGCGCGTGAACCAAGCTCGATTCCAGACGACATCCGGCGCGAAATCGCATTGCTGAAGAAAGCCAGTAGCTTGCCGTACGTGATCCAGTTGCACGACGTGATTCTTGACCCTGAGCACGGTAACTACTATCTCGTGATGGAGTACATGGGAGGCGGTGCGATCGCGGAGTGGGATTCCGAGCGCAAGTGCTACGTTAGCTCCAAGCAAAGCAAAAGTATCAGCTTGTTGGACGAGTCGGTTGTGCGCAGATACACGACGCATTTACTGTTGGGGATTCAAGCGCTGCACAACCATCGCCTGTGCCATCGAGACATCAAACCCGAGAACCTCATGGCAAGCGAAGACAAGTCGATGTGCAAGATTGGTGATCTGGGCGTTGCCCACTACTTCAAGGAGGAGAATGGTGTTCTTCGAGAAGAAGAGGACGTGGATGAGATCGAATTGTGGGATGTCAACAAACCAGATTCGGCAAACCCCAGCTCAGCTGAAGATGCAAAACGACGAAAAGGCATGCTCAAGTCAACCAAGGGCACGTACCAGTTCCTACCACCAGAAGCACTCAGCGGTGGTGAGTTTTGCGGATTCAAAGCGGATGTGTGGTCGATCGGAGTGACCATGTACGCACTCTCGTTTGGGTTCTTGCCCTACTACTCCAACGATCTGCTCAAGCTTTTCGAGAAGATCGAAAGCGACCCGCTGGTGTTTCCGGCGAACTGCCAAGACGAGGACCTTAAGGACTTACTGAGTGCCATTTTGGAGAAGAACCCGGAGAAGCGAATCACAGTCGACGGGATCTTGGAGCACCGATGGCTCCACCGCAATGTCAACTCGAAGGCACTCCAGAGCGAAGTTCGAGCTCTGAAGCGCTCGGCGTCTCTCACGATCGCGGATTGCGACCTGGGCAGCGCTGTGTCGGTTCTTCAAAGTCGGTTCGATGCCATGAGCCAAGCGCTCCGACGAAACAGTTTGGACGACATGGAAGCCTGTGCCGCGTCCCAAAAAGAGACGAACCTCGTGGAGCAGCAGTACGCATCCCGACCAATCGACTCGAAGGAATGCGTGCTGCCCAAGTGGTTCTTACAGGACACCGAGCTGATTGCCGCGCAGCTGCACTACGACTGGTGTCACGCAAAGTACATGGCAGGTTGGTCCTGTGGTGATGTACGTGACGATTCAGCGCGCGTGCATCCTTGCTTGATGCCGATGCGTAGCCTCTCGAAAGAAGAGCAGGACAAGAACATGCGGTGCGTCGTGGAAACGATGAGTTGCATTGTCGCCCTGGGATGCCGTCTGCGCCAGCCGAAGCAGTGCCATTCTTTCCGACACGAGCCGTTGATGACGGAAAAGATCACGCTGTCCTGGGAGATGGTGATGCTGGTCGACTTGCTCGCGGAGAACTCGCACGAAGTGTGGGCCGACGGCTACGTGAAGAGCGGGTGGACGTTTGGGGGTCATTTTGACGCGGTGGAGAAACGGCACCCGTCACTGAAACCCTACATGTCGCTGGATGAGCAGGAGAAGGACCTGAGCCGCGCAGCCGTGACGTCCGTGCTGAAGGCCTGTATCTGTCTCGGTTACCGCGTTTCCTGCTCTCGAAGAAAACAACAGCAGAGCTAACATCAATCCAGCCAGACCAAACGACAAAGAATACGCAGCAAACAACAACAACAGCAAACGGTATGCAAAGCGAATTTGATCAAAATTATAATCATCAAAACATTGATTTTCTCTCAAACTGGTATTTTTGAGTGTCTACGGAAATCGTTCGCATCGAGCGAAGCAAACGTAGAGTATCCGTGCAAGCAAGCGAGCAGCTCATCTTACTTGGCGAGCTCGAGGAAGCGCAGCTGCTTGGCGAACTGCGTGAGCACCACGGCGAGGCGCTTGCCGCCGACGGCGATGCGGAACTTGGAAACGTGCGCAGCCCAGTCCACGTACGACTGCGACGGGCACGGCACGCGCTGGGCAGAGTTGAAGGTGAGGTCCAGGCCGCTGTACACGACGTTGTTGGCATAGCTGTACGAGTCCAGGATCACGTTGCGCAGGCCCGAGTTCTTGACCATAGCGGTGGAGAAGTCCGCGAACGACAGAGACTTGTATTGGTCGAAGTTGAGCGGGTCCGAGATCGACGGCAGCCAGCTGATGAGCTCTGTGGCGTTCGCCACGAGCGCGTCCGTGAAGTCCATCTTCTCCGCCCAGTTGTTCAGGCTGTACTCACCGGCAGCGGCGTCCCAGAGCGCGTGCAGGTTGCTGAAGCCGCACGGAGTCGCAAAGCGGTACGTGTTGCCGCCAGCGTCGCCGCCTGGGAGACCTGGACTCACGCCGCCGACCGTGTGCAGAGGCTGGTGAGTGTCACCGAAGACGTGAATGAACTGACGCAGAAGCAGGTTCGCAACCCAGCTCGAGTGGGTCGTGGCGAACGCCGTCACCGCCTTCTCCATGAAGTCGATCGAGAGACCGTCGAGGTTGTCGGCGAAGAGCTGGAGACCCGGCTCCTGGCCCTTCCACTTGGAGCCGTCCACGTTCACTGGCAGGTCGATGTAGTGCCACACGTCGAAGCTCGCGAACGAAGGCGTCAAGTTGGACGTGCAGAACGACGACACCGTCTTGCACTTGACTAGGTCGGCCCAGATCGCCGCTGTGGTGATCGAGTCGGTGTTCGGGAAGTCCTTATTCCAGGCGCTTAGCACGGACCGGATCGTGGTGACATCAGCAGGGTCCATCAGCTGCGTGGCGACTTCGCCGACCATCATGTGGCCGTTGTCCCACCAGCCGAGGGCGGACGGAAGGTTGGTGATGGCGACGACAGCGGCAGCGGCGAATGCGAAGGCCTTCATTGTCGGAGGAGTCTGGTTTGGGTCGAGGTGAGCTCTTGGACGCGAAACGAGAAATGCGTGTCTCTTGTCATTGTGCTTTGCGATTGCGCTGGCGACGGAGATGGCTGGCAGGCACAATGGGGCATCGAAAGCCTGAAGGACCTCATTCAGACAAGCCGTGCTGCTGGCGGATCTCTCTCTCCTCACTCGCTCTGCCTTGATGTCCCTACATCCAACTCTCGCACACGGCGAGATGCGAGGGAGGTGGATGGGGCATTCCGCATCCCCTTCGCATCAGATTTGCGGAAGCCTTGTGTTCGGTAGCACTAGTCGGTGCTAGCCGCATCAAACCTTTTTCTAAAGAAGCGAATGGAGGTGCTATTATGCAATAACTTACAAAATATGGGCAAAGAGAAAGGAGATGCGAATGAAATCGTAGGCGACTAAAAGGTAGGAGCTGCGCGATGTAAGTACTGTACCTTTGCAAGTTGGCCTATGCTTTCCTACACTGCACTTGCCACCTACTGCGCTGGAGTACAAGGCCGTACTCATCAGAGAAGGCGAGATTTATCCGTGCTGGACATGTTGTTTCTCTCACTTCGACTCGACTTCAGTTACTCGATGAAACAAACAACGTTTGTTGTCAAAACTAGTTTGTGCACCCTTATTGAGCCTATCTCGTGGTGACACATGGCTTTTCTTTTGACAGACAGGGTAGTTTTATGTCGACGATTTGCGATGTCGCAGCCACTGTGAATCTCGCAGATTAAAACCTGCGATTTTCTATAAAACCATGAAACATCGTACACCAATCAACTTCATTTGCTAATAGTACATTAGTAAACGAAGAGTGATTGACCTATATAAATTAATACACTGTCAAACTATCACGAGATCACCAATGCTGATCACGTGTGATGTGCGCTTCCACCAGACCTCCTCCGAATTTCAAGGTTTCAGCGCCGCCGCCGTCGAGAGGACCAAGGTGTGAAAGAAGACACTCGCTTGCAAATGAAAATGAAAATTCCTCCGCTCCACTCTCCATCACGCAGCGCAGCGTCATGATGGTAAAAGGTGTGGCGGTGATGGTGACAGCATCATATCATGAAACATCAGGGATCCTGGTGTCATTGCAAGCGAGAGAGAGCGTATGTATCTGTCGAGAGGACCAACTTTGCCTCAGCCAGCCGAAGACTATCCACCCATCCATCCATCATTGAAAAGTGGCATGTTTCTAGGATTGAGTTGAGTTTGTAATGTCTGTTTTCGAAAAAATAAGAAGGGTTCGTCAACCACACGACGACGAATTGGAGCAAGGTTCGTTCCCTTCCGGTTTGCTTCGGTATCAAGACGGTCAGGCAAAGCAAGACCCCAAGTGACCACAAAGTGACCACTCGCTCGCTCGCTCGGTACCGTGATACCTGAATGCACATGCTGCATGTTTGATCCCTCCATCTCCTCTCTCCCGGCAACTCTTGCGACCGCTGCTGCAGGAATACATGAGATTTTTGGTCCCTCTCTTGCAAAGCTGACTGACTGGTTGGCTGGACTGCTCTGGTAGACTTGGTGGCTTGATGGCTGGCTGAAAAAAAAACTAGCATCTTGAGAGGCAGTTAGCGATTCATTCGGGGCCTCCTCATTTTTCCTGAAGACCTCTAGAAAGAGGACCTCACCGCAATCACCACTCGTCTCTTCTGTATCTGCAACAAGAGATAGCAAACTCGTGATAGGTGAGCAAACGTCAAACGAGGAGAGCCAACGCCACAACGACAGAGGAACTTTCAAGAAACTCGACTCTCTTGATGTGTTTATAAAGTTGCTCGACGAGCACGGACGCACTCGTGCTGCAATATGACCATAGATCTAACTCGTATCTGGATAGAGCGTTGGCTTGCTGCTGCTACTGCTGCTGGCTTACTTGGCGAGGCCACGAGTGCGGAGCTGCTTGGCGAACTGCGTGAGTACCACCGCGAGGCGCTTGCCGCCAATAGCGATGCGGTACTTGGAGACTTGCGCAGCCCAGTCCACGTACGACTGCGGCGGGCATGGCACATAGCTACCGGTGAACGTCAAATCCAAGCCGGTGTACACGACGTTGGTGGCAAAGTCGTACGAGTCCAAGATGACCTTACGAAGGCCCGAGTTCTTGACCATAGCGGTGGAGAAGTCCGCGAACGACAGGGACTTGTACTGGTCGAAGTCGAGCGAGTCTGAGATTGATGGCAGCCAGCTGATGAGCTCAGTCGCGTTGGCTTCGAGCGCCGGCATGGTCGCAGTGTTGTCTGGAGCCCAGTTGTTCGTGCTGTATTCGCCACCGGCTGCGTCCCAGAGCGCGTGAAGGTTGGTGAAGCCGCATGGGCTGGCGAACTTGTACGAGTTGCCACCGCCGTCACCGCCTGGAAGACCTGGGCTCACACCGGCAACGGCGTGCAGTGGCTGGTGCGAGTCGCCAAAGATGTGGATGAACTGGCGAAGGACCAAGTTGGTCGCCCAGGTCGAGTTGGTCGAGGCGAGCGTCGTCATGGCGCTCTCCATGAAGGTAATCGACAAGCCGCCGAGGCTGTCCGCGAAGAGAGCAAGACTGGCGTCCACGTTCTTCCACTTGGCGCCGTTCACATTGAGCGGCAGGTCGACGTAGTGCCAGTCGTCCATCATCGAGAACGACGGGGTCAGTGGCGAGGCGCAGTACGGAGCCACGCTCTTGCACTTGACCTGGTCGGCCCAGATCGCCGCTGTGGTGATCGTGCTGGTGTTCGGGAAGTCCTTCTCCCATTCGCTCAGCACGTTCTTGATCGTGACGACATCGGCAGGCGCCATGAGCTGCGTGGCGACTTCGCCGACCATCATGTGGCCGTTGTCCCACCAGCCGAAGGCGGTCGGGAGGTTGGCAAAGACGGCGACGGCAGCGACGATTGTGGCGAAGAGCTTCATCGTGGTTTCCTGTTTTCCCGGGTGATGTATCTACGCGGGCTGTTGGCTTGTCGGCTGGAGCGTGAGATTGGAAATGGAGGAATGAAATGAAAGGGTCCTGGGAGACCCAACCAAGTGCTGCTTTTTGGAATCGATCTGCGGGAGCCCCATGTCCTGGTTGGAGAGTGAAATGAGTAGGGCTGTGCTCACCTGATGAGGAGAGATTTCACCAGCGGCACGCTGTCGTGGGAATCCGATGCTGGCCCGTTTCAAACTCCCAGAAAGCCGTGTCAAGGATCGAAGATGCGCTGCGATTGAATGCATGCCCGGCTCCAAACAGCTCGTCCCACTGGCATGACACAAGCAAGGAAGCGGGTTCATCCATCACCACCATATTCCATCGGTTTAGCCTCCTAAAGCTGTGTGCTTCACAGCTTTCGAAAGTTGTAAGTTTTTGCCATACAATTTCCCAGTCAAAACGCCTACGAGATGCGAATTTCAGGCTCATCAACACTGCAACTGCCATTGACACGCACTGCATCACTAATACTGTGCTATATCAGCAAGTCTCAGCTTTGCGAAGAGCTCCAATTGACTGGCTCAGCATTGCTGACACTTTTGACACTTTTCGACGGTTTCAAAAAATCTGCGAATCTGACGATTTTGGTTTCACTTGGTTTCAGTATGCTGGCGATTTGGAAAAGGCCCGTTTCTGTACCAACCTGGCTGTGACAGCGAGTGTAGATGAGCGGATACCAAATGATAGGCGCCATTTTCGAAAAGGCGACGCCGAACAAGATGCCCAACAGTGCAATTGGCCAGGTGAGCAGCTCCACGCAAATCCTTGTCGAATCTCTATGGCTTTCTTTGGAAGGTTGTGATGTGTGTGAGTCGATGTGCAAGCGGACGCGTCTGTCTGTATGCTTACCACGTCGCTCGCCGATGTCCTGAACGAATCTCCATGCTGGCTTGGTTTGCATCTTGGACACTTGAACCTCGCTTGAGTGAGCGTCTTGGGACCATCTTCTCCCTCTGGACAAGAGAGAGCACGGAAGAGAACTCACGAGCTCACTCGTCCCAAGCTAGGTGTCGATCACTGCTGTTTGCCACGAAGAGGATCTTCATTCGCGAACGCGCATTCAAGACCGCAGAGCTGGTTGGCTGAACGACTGGACTTCTCCATAGACGAGCAACTCGTGTGTGTCGCTCACTTACTGCTGCTTCGGTAACCTTCGTGAGTGGAAACCCAACCTGTGTGAGACTGCGCATGACAAAACAAACAACGGTAGCGAGTGAAGACTTCGAGATTCACAAAAACTGATCCGTTCTATATTTTCAGGCTGAGACGAGAGCGTGTTTCAACTTCGGCAAGAACTCTGCGTTGGTCTTGTGAGCTCGGATCCACCTGAACGAGCAGAACACCTGAATTGCCGAGCGTTTCGCAAGCTCAATGTGAGTCAGAGGCCTCGGGTGGCTCAGAGGGATGCCACTGAGTTACTTCGCGAGGTTTTGAGCGCGGAGCTGCTTGGCGAACTGCGTGAGGATGACAGCGAGACGGTTGCCACCGACGGCGATGCGGAACTTGGAGACGGTCGCGGCCCAGTCCACGTACGACTTTGGTGGGCATGGCACGAAGCCAGCGGCGTTCAGGTTCAGGTCCAGGCCGCTGTACACGACGTTGGTCGCGTAGCTGTACGTGTCGAGGATCATGTAGCGGAGACCCGAGTTCTTGACCATGGCAGTGGAGAAGTCCGCGAATGACATGTCCTTGTACTGGTCGTAGTTGAGCGGATCCGAGATCGCCGGCAGCCAGCTGATGAGCTCTGTGGCGTTGGCCTCAAGTGCAGGCAGGATCGACGCTGGGAACGTCTTTTCTGGCGACCAGTTGTTCTGGCTCAACTCGCCCGCAGCGGCGTCCCAGAGCGCGTGCAGGTTGCTGAACGCGCATGGCGACGCGAACTTGTACGTGTTGCCACCGGCATCGCCCTTTGGAAGCGCGGCGCTGATACCACCGACGGTGTGCAGCGGCTGGTGCGAGTCGCCGAAGACGTGAATGAACTGGCGCAGAAGCAGATTCGCAACCCAGCTCGAGTGGGTCGTGGCGAACGCCGTCACCGCCTTCTCGAGGAAATCGAACGACAGACCGTCGATGTTGTCGGCGAAGAGCTGGAGACCCGGCTCCTGGCCCTTCCACTTGGAGCCGTCCACGTTGGCTGGCAAGTCCATGTAGTGCCACGTGTCCATCATCGAGAACGACGGCGTCAACGACGACTGGCAGGTCGTGGTCTTGCCCTTGCACTTGATCAGGTCCGGCCAGATTGCGGTAGTCGTAATCGTCTTGGTGTTTGGGAAGTCGTCGTCCCATTCGGCGAGCACGGCCTCGATCGTGGCGACGTCGGCAGGCGCCATGAGCTGCGTGGCGACCTGACCCACGAGCATGTGGCCGTTGTCCCACCAACCGAGGGCGGATGGCAGGTTCGCGAGAGTGGCGACGGCAGCGACGGTGACGGCAAAGATCTTCATGGTGATAGAGTTTGCTTGTCCTGTTTTCTTGGTGAGAATATCTACGCGGCGGACGAGCGGCTTGTCGACTTGGACGCGAGATTGGAAATGGGGACTGGGAAACCCCACAACACACGAAGAGAGCGCGCGCGGATTAATGAGGATCCGCAACCTCAGCAACAGAGCGAGCGAGTACAAACGAACCGAGAGCGTGGCTTTGTACACTTGCCGAAGTGCTCCTTTCGTTGCCAATTGCACATCAATCGATTTGAGCGGCTACGCCCGCGCCATGTGGGTAATTAACTGGCCATGTGGTGACCAGAGCCTGGGCCTAGGTGTGCGGATTCGCGAGAACCGGTCACAAGCTCTGTGTGACCAAGAAAGCCAAGAAATCATAATCGAAGAGCTCACACAAGCAAGGCGCGAAAGGGAAAGACCGGGCTGGTGGCTGGTTGCATGGTTGACACCCACGCACTTCGTGTGTACCAACTGACCGCGCATCCGTTTGCCTTGCTTTCAGTATGACGGAGGTCTCGAAAACGAAACTTTGAAGGGTGTCCCGGTGCAGCACCACAACGGAGGCCAAAACTGTGAGTCGGGACGACGTGATTGCGCCATTTTCCAGAATGCAACGTGGAATTCTTTGACTCACTGTCAAGCCTGCGAGTGCGCTTCAACAGCGGTTCTTGTACAGAATGTGCGCTTAAGCTGTCAGTCAGCTTGAGAACCTAGTACCTAGGTATATGTGAACGTGTGCATTCGCGGTCTACCTGGGATGTGCGGTCGCTGGTTCTCTTACAGCGTGCCTTGGTTAAATCAAGAAAGAATGAATCTTGGCTCCAGGACGCTTCACTGACACGTTTGACGGCGTGTTTTGGAAAATGGCGAATGAGTCAAGAGAGTCAGTCCAAAGTGCTGTCTTCCTCTTCAAGAACGCAGACGAGCCAGCCGTTACAACGTGTCACCCCATTGCATTTTGACCTCCTTGTTCCCTTCAAGAAGACGAAGGTGTTGACGCCGTGGGTGTTGATGGGAACCTCCCTCCCGTCTTCTTCGTGGCACACACAGTCAGCACAGCACACACGAGAGCCTGCTTCGCTGCCGTTGCATGTGAATTCATTCATCTCTCTCTTTGCACCGTGGAATGCAGGATGTTGAAGCGGGAACACACTTGCTCGCGCGCTCCCACCTCACGCACACATTCGTGTATTCCCACTCAAACCACACCGGCGCTTTGGCTTCTTGCGCCATCATCGAGTGTCGAGTGGACCTCGCGCGCGTCTATAATCTCAAAAGCGAATTGGCGCATTGAGTGAAGCGAGGCATGGTGCATTGATTCACACAAGTGTACTGCACTGCACATTCGAGATGCGAGTGTATATGTAGACGAAAACTCCACACACCACATTCCTACGCAGCGAATCTTTGGTAGCGATGCTCCATCAGCGCGATTCTGACGCTGTCTTGAAGGCACAAAATTAATAAATCCCGCGAGGACGAGAAAGAAACCATGTCCTGGGTATTAGCATTTTCATCACTAGCGATTAATCGCACCTACTAATAATAATAATAATTCATCTCATCATCACGCTTCCTTTATTATCATCACATATCCCCATCATGCATGCGACTGTCCGCCTCGCCATCTCTCTCTCTCTCTCTCTCTCTGGTCCCTATTTCTTCTTCTTGGTCGCGACGGCCTTGGCCCGCGCCGGCTGGAACTTCGCGTTGGGCGCCTGGAGGCCCGCGATGGACTTGGCGGCGCGCCGCTGGAGCTCGGCCTTGGTCATCGGGCGGTCGCTCTCGTCGTCGTCGCTCTCGTTCGGCACCGCCAAGTCTTCTTCCGCGATGCTATTGCCACTGAAGTTGGCTCCTGAACTGAGGATCGAGTTCACCAGCGTCATAGATGGCGGCGGTGGGGCCGCATTGTTGTTAGTACTACTGTTGGTGTTATTGCTAACGTTGTTCCCAGTCCCGACAATGTTCCCTGACGCGTCTGGCAGGATTGCGCGCGCCGCAGTGATCGAGCGCGTCGGGTCGCTCGGCCGCAGGTTCGCGCCGAGACTCGCGCGCGACGACTCCATTGGGTTCTTGTATTGCAGGCGGCGCGAGAACTGCTCAATGAGCTCGCTGCTGCGCTGCTCGATGATCTACACAAGCAACAGCAGTAGCCATTTCACACAATACAATCAGTTGAGCGTAGGTGGCTTATCTCATCAAAGCGATGGCAGTATGCACGAGAGAGCTGCTACGTACCGCCAGAAACTGCAGGATGTTGCCCTCGGTGATTCCGTGCGCCGCGAGGAGGTCGTTCATCGAGTTGATTCGCGCCTGTGAAGCAAACAAACCACCATTTACACACACAAATAGGCCATACGTCAGGCCATGATAGCTCGCAAGTGGATCGAGCGATGCTGGAGTTATAGATTCGCTCCTTACCATCATGGCGATCTGGTCGTCCGACTGCTTGCGCGACCGCTTCGAGGCATCACCATTTGCTCCGCCTGCGCCACCTCCAACTCCAGGCTGGTTGATACAAGAAAGGCGTTGTCAACCATATAGCTCAGTCTAACTTGCACCTTCGAGCTACCACAGACGCACCGGCATGACGTCGTTGCAGCCCAGCGCGTTGTAGAGGCGATCGACTGCCCGCGCGATCGGCTGGAACTCTCGCGACGCCGCGGCGCGCAGCCGCTCGTACTCGGAGTTCTCCTTGAGGATCCTGGGCATTGCGTCCACAAATGTTGAGCGCATAGGTTAGCTTGCAGTCTTTGCCCACCAAACCAATAGGAACCTTAATGATCCAGCAAACACTCACTTTTGACGCACTTCCACCAAGTCGTCGATCATGCGCTTGCGTGCGTGGGCGTTGCCGTCCTTCATATCGTTGTTGAGTCTACACGATGAATCGATAGATGGTCAGCCATCCAGGTAGGCTAGCTTTGATGCGGCAACAGCCTACATACAGCCCAGAAACCGAAACTCACTTTTGCGTCTCGCGCTCGATCGCGTGCTTCTCGTCCTCGAGCTGCTCGATCTCGTTGCTGATGCTCTGCACGTAGCGGAAGAGCGCAAAGTTCTCCTCTTCCTTCTTGGTGTACACCGACACGAGGTCATGGTAGTCGTCCGCCTCCATCTGCTGCTGCAGCGTTGTGAATGTGCGGTCGAACTCCTGCAGCCGGTCGCTGATCGACTCGACCGACTGCTTGTCCTCCATAAGCTGCAGCAAATGCCAGTACTAGAGCTTAGTAATCCACACACGAGAGAGAGAGAGATGGTCGCTCTGCGATAGACGCTAACAACACGCTATTCTCACGTACATTCATGTCGAGCTTCTTCAAACTGTTCTTGAGCTGTACCTCATCCTCGAACTTGAGGTTACCGCGCACAAAGTCGTCCGAGAGGTCCATCGGGTCCTGTTCAAGTACCTGCTTGCGATAGGACTCGGCGTTCTCGCGCTCGCGCTTGATGATTGCCGCGAGGCTCTGGAAGACCGAGTCGAAGCCCTCCTGCTCCTCCATGTTGGTGTGCGTGAGCGAGTAGGCCTGCGCGAGGATGCGGTCGCGCTCCGCCATGATCTGCGTGGACGCGCGGAAGCTCTCCTGCATCTGGCGCTGGATCTCGCGCAGCTTGCGCTGGTTCTTCTCGAAGATGCTCTGGTTGAGTACGCGGCTCGCGCGCAGCTCGTCCACGCGCTGTCGCAGATCCGCGTTCAGCGCCACCATCTTGCTCTCGCGCGTGCGGCAGGACGACAGCCGGTTCTCGAGCTTCATGAGCTCGCGCTGCTCGTCCGCCATGCGCGCGCGCACGGCATTGGCGCCGCCGCCGCGCTGGTCGCCCTCGCCGCGCTTGAGGCGCAACTCCTTGAGCTCGTCGCTCACTTTCTTCCAGTGTGCGTCCAGCTGGCGCAGCCGGTGCTTCTGCGCCGCGAGCAGCCGCGCGTACTTGTCACCCTGCACCTGCAGGTTGAAGAGCTGGTCGCTCTGCGCGCGCACATTGGACTTGGCCATCGGTATATATTGTGCTGTGCGGGAGAGCAGCTCCAGTCCTATTACAAATGTGTCAATCAGCACCTGCGCGCCTTAAGCAAGCGCGTGAGTCTCTCTTGCCCATGCACTTTGCGTCCATTTTGAAACGCATGCGTTTGCGTCACCAAGTTGTTTTTAGCTCAATAAGCGTCAAGTTGAAGGACATTAATGCAGGCTCATGAACCTGTAAGCTTGAAAAGGGCGTCTGCTGACATCAGCGTCTTGGCCTTCTCGCGCTCCTTCTCGCTCTCGACCTCCACGAGCGTCAGCGCGTTCAGCAGCACCTACTCGTCCTGGTTCTTCAGGTCGAGACGCTCGTTTCTTACTCACGCAGACGACATCAACGTCGCGAGACGCAGTGTGCTGTATCGCTTCATGGTTGCTTCTACGGATGCGGTGTAGCCTGGCCAGGCGCTGTGGCCGGCCGTGGAGCTATATAGGCTGCGGCGGTGCACGCGGCTGCGAGCTCGGTTGAATCGAAGGTGTTGTCGCTGGGTGCTTTTTTGGCTTATTGGCCTCTTCTGTGCCCCAAAAATGCCTTGAGAAGCACGCTTCAGACTTTCAAATCCTATATCAAAGCTCGTATGTAGTCGTGCACACAAATGTCAAAAACTGGCGCTGCTGACGCAAGTCCGTTTTTCTCAGCTCAAATGTCCAAAAATGTCTGTTCACAATGTCGATATTTTTGGTTTCGGACAACCCGCTTTGAAAATGATTGAACAAGAGCTTTTCAGCTTTTATCTTGCGAAATGTAAAAAAATAGCCACTCAAGTATTTCAATAGCGGATCGAGCCATGACATGCACTTAACTAAAAATTGTAATCGGAACACATATATGCAAATAGAGAGAACGAATCTCCAGATTGTCCATAAAAGGGTCAGGCGCGTGGCAAGTGGGGAGGGAAACACAACATCAAAGGGCGAAAAGCACCAGTGCTTCGAGTAGCAAGTGCAAGTGCACGAGTGCACGAGTGCTCGTGTTAGTTGCCAGCAAGCAAGGGAAAGAGAGACAATGGCGAAGCGATCAGCGTGGACGTTGCTGCTTCTGTGCGCGGTTGCCAGCGTGCTCCTTGTGCACGCGCACGCAGGCCACGACCATGGTGGGCATGCGCATGGCGCCGCTGCTGCTGCTGTGAAGAAACCATCGATGAAGGCACCCGCGCGACGCATGCCGCCCGCTGCTGAAGCTGCGCATGGGCACAACCACGATCACAATCACGACCATGAACACGATCACGATCACGACTACCATGCTGCGCACTCGCCGGACGGTGCGAACGACCATGATCACGACCACGACGATCACGATGGCCACCGCACGTTGAAAGGAAGCGTTACGGCTCACGCTGCCACCCATGACGGACACGACCATGACGGACACGACCATGAAGGACACGATCATGAACATGCACACCACGGCCACGTGCACGGTGCCAAGACCCCGGCGCCGGCTGCTCCAGCGGGCAAGAAGCTCGTGGCGGCTGCCTCCACGGACCGCTTCTCGGTGCGCATCTGGTCCGAGGCGCTCTTCGCGACTGCGCTCGTCGGCGCCGCGCCGGTGGTTGTGCTGCTGTTCGTGCCGCTAGGTGTCGGCAGCCAGGAGGCGCAGAAGCCGCTGTTGCGCGTGTTTCTGAGTTTCGCAGCCGGCGGGCTGCTAGGTGACGCGCTGCTGCACTTGCTGCCACACTCGATGCCTCACGGCGGTCACGACCACGGGCACGACCACCACGATCACGGCCATGATCATGACGACCACGGTCATGGCGAGGAGGGCCACCACTCGCACAGCCTGGAAGACCTGAGCGTGTGGCTCTGGACGATTACGGGCATAATGACGTTCCTCATGCTTGAGAAATTTGTGCGTGCGCAGACTGGCGGCCACGGCCATTCGCACAGCGGTGGAGCTGGTCACAGCCACTCGCACGGCGCACGCGACGCCAAGAAGACCGACGCAGCGGACGCCTCAACCGCTCGCAAGCGCAAGGGGACCGAGAAGGAGCTTGACGATGTTGCTCATGACCACGACCAGCACGATGAGCACGACCACGGCCACGCCAAGCAGCCGATTGCGGCGGCCGGGTACCTGAACCTCGCGGCCGACTTTGCACACAACTTCACGGACGGTCTGGCGATCGGTGCGACCTTCTTGCGCGGCAGCGGCTGGTCCACGACGGTCGCGATGCTGCTGCACGAGCTGCCGCACGAGATCGGCGACTTCGCGATCCTGATCCAGTCGGGCTTCACGCGCCGCGAAGCGATGCTCACGCAGTTGCTCACGGCGATCGGCGCGATGGTGGGCACGGTCATCGGGCTGCTCATGGAAGGCGCGGGCGACTCCAACTCGGCGTGGATCTCGCCGTTCACGGCCGGCGGCTTCATCTACATCGCGTGCGCGAGCGTCATGCCGGAGCTGCTGGAGGACTGCTCGCTCTGGCAGTCGCTCAAGGAAGCGGCCGCCATGTGTCTCGGCATCGGCCTCATGATCATCATCGCGCTGAACGAATAGAGGACCGAGAGAGAGAGCTTTGCGGGTGGATGGATGGATGGATTGATAGAGTGAATGACTTTGTGTGAACCGCTTCTTCCAAGTTTTGTCTCATTATGCAGTTATCATTCCTAATCAAATGCTAGTTACGAAAATGACAATCGAATTGAATTCGTTTCCAACACGGCAGACACCCTGGAGCTCGGGAGGTTTTCTCTTTTCTTTCACATATGAAGTTGGTTGGCGTTCGCTTCTTCCTTTCCCGACACTCTTCCTTCCAGTTTGGGAAGCTCGTGTTTCTCTCTCTCTCTCTCTCTCTCTCTCTTCGCACCAAAATAATGAACAAGGCTCCGGCAACTTCGCTTAGCTCTCGTCCGCGTCAGTTGGGCTGTAGCCGCTCGCCGCTGGGTTGTAGCCTTCCGTAGGGTTGTACTCTGGGGACGCTGGGCTGTATCCTGGAGACGTCGGGCTGTACGCAGGACTCGTTGGTGAGTACGCTGGCGAGGTTGGCGAGTACGCCGGCGAAGTCGGGCTGTACGCTGGACTAGTCGGCGAGTACGCTGGAGAAGTTGGCGAGTAAGCTGGTGACGTTGGCGAGTAAGCTGGCGACGTTGGACTGTAAGCAGGCGACGTTGGGCTGTACGCTGGAGTGTACGCTGGAGAAGTCGGACTGTAGGCAGGGCTCGTTGGGCTGTACGCCGGCGATGTCGGCGAGTACGCTGGCGAGGTTGGTGAGTACGCAGGGCTCGTTGGCGAGTATGCTGGACTCGTTGGGCTGTAAGCTGGCGACGTTGGCGAGTAGGCAGGCGACGTTGGGCTGTACGCTGGACTCGTTGGGCTGTAAGCTGGCGACGTCGGCGAGTACGCCGGAGACGTCGGGCTGTACGCAGGCGAAGTCGGCGAGTAGGCTGGCGACGTTGGCGAGTAAGCCGGCGAGGTCGGACTGTACGCCGGGGAGGTTGGCGAGTAAGCTGGCGACGTTGGAGAATACGCCGGCGACGTCGGAGAGTATGCTGGCGAAGTTGGACTGTACGCTGGCGATGTCGGGCTGTACGCTGGACTCGTTGGGCTGTATGCTGGCGACATTGGGCTGTACGCTGGTGACGACGCACTTAGAGGAGACGCTGGGCTGTGCGCTGGGGAGGCAGCGCTGAAACCAGGCGACGCAGCCATGAAGCCAGGAGACGCAGGGCTTGCCATCGGTGAGAACGCACCAGCAGCAGGCGAGAAAGCACCACCGCCCGGACTGAACGGAGACGAGGCAGTGAAACCAGGCGTCGACGCGAACGGCGTGGAGATCGGAGTTCCCGGTCCGTGATCTGGAGATCGCCACTCGTTGTCGAGTCCACGCATCACTTGCTGAATCTCCGACGCTTCGTACTCAATTGCATTCGCCAGCTTCTTCGCGTCGAGCACAAGGTCCATTAGACCAGTACCGAGAGGAGCCAGCTGGCCGAGCATAATGTTCTCAGACACACCCGTCAGCGGATCGCCTTCCGAGAACATCGCAGCGTCCATGAGAATCTCGACCGTCTCTTCGAACGAGCATCGCACGAGCGGACCAGAGTCGTCTCGGTTGATGCCGTGACGCGTGATCGCCATCAAATGGCCACGGAACGTCATCACGTCCGCCAAACACGCCAAGTGACGGTAGTTCACATACGCACCATCGAACGAAATAACCTGTCGGATTTCGTTCAGCAACGCGCGACGCACCGCTTCGATACCCAGCACCTGGATGATTTCGACAATATCGTTCGAGATCGTTCGCGTCGAGTCCACCTGAGGGTAGCAGAGCACGTCCAAGAGGTTCGTGCCATCCGTATCGAGCACCCACTCCGTCATCATCTTGAACCCCACGTCATCGAACCAGTGGGTCTGTCTGCCTTCACGAATGTACACCTTCTTTACACCTTGGATACCACGCAGCTTCATCTGCGTGAGCATGTTGTGCTCCACACGCTTCAAGAAAGTGTCGTCTTCCTGACCCACCGCAGTGTCGCCGGATCGCTGCAGCTTCTCTTCTTCGTCACTCATGATGCGGATGCGCAGAACAAGCTTATCAGCGTTATCATCCGTGAAGATACACGACAGATCCTGACCGTACTCGGACTCAATCTGGGCGGCAATCTCACTCATCGACAATTTCTTGTCTGCCATCATCTCTCGGTTCAACTCGATACGGAGCAGCCATGGCGAGCGCGCCATCGGCGTGTCTTCATCTGGCATTTCGTAGTACGTCGCCACGAACTCCTGATCTTCCTCGATGATCGTGTTCATCGGGTCTGGATCGTAGTAAATCGCAGTGTTCGCAGTCACATCCGCCAGCGTCGTGTACTCCAGTTGCGACTGGATGAACTTGGCCTTATCGGCATCGTGCGCCGAGTCCGACGTGAGATAGATCTGCAGCGACGGTGTACGCACATCCTTCGCGATGTTCATGATTTCTTTCAGACGAGGCACACCGAGCGTCACGTTTTTCGCCGACACACCGGCGTAGTGGAATGTGTTCAACGTCATCTGCGTCGCTGGCTCACCAATCGACTGCGCGGCAACGACACCAGCCATCTCACCAGCAGCGACAAGCGCACTGGTAAACTTCGACTCGATCTCACCGACCAGCCACTCAAACGCGGTTTCCGTCAAGCGGTGCTCCAGTGTTACACACTTGGACGCCAAGGTCGAGCGGAGCAGAATCTGGAAGAACAGCGTCGCGTTGTCCTGTGCTTCGACACTCAACGGATCCTCACCTTGCACGACAATGATCTTCTTGCAAAGCTCCTTCACTCCTTCGATGATACGGGAAGGGTGAAGACTCGACGGCTTCTCCATATCGATGCTAAATAACTGCTGCGCGTTCTCAACCAGACGACGAATGTTGACTGGCACCTGGGCGGCATTGTCCGACTCCTGGCCTTGTCCACGACTTGCCAAAATCACACGCAAGTTCACACGATCCTTCTGAAGCTGAGCAATTTCTTCACGCAGCAACTGCTGGGTCTGCTGGTTTGTTCGGATATCCTTGATGATATCAGGCTCCAAGTACAACTGGTCTGGGCACTTTGGAACGCAGCCCAGGTATTCGCTTCCGACGTCGAACACGTACTTGTTGTCGAATTCGCGCTTGTTCAGACGGTGGGATTCGAAACGCTGCTTCTCCACCCACACAGCATCCATGCCATCTTCGCCATACAGGAACTGGATAATTTCGCCCTGAGCATTTCGAACCGTGCCATCATAGCGAGCCATGACAGACTCCATTGCCTTCACGAGACGACGCTGGATGTAACCAGTCTCGGCCGTTTTCACGGCTGTATCAATCAAACCTTCACGACCACCCATAGCGTGGAAGAAGAACTCTTGCGGCGTCAAGCCCTTCAAGTACGAGTTCTCGACGAACCCACGACTCTCGGGGCCGAGATCGTCCTTGCCATAGTGAGGTAGCGTGCGGTGGTTGAAGCCGTACGGGATACGCTTTCCTTCAACGTTCTGCTGACCCACACACGCAATAATCTGGGAAATGTTGATGAAAGATCCCTTGGAACCGGACGTCACAGTCGCCTTAATGTTGTTCGTCTCGTCCAAACTGCCCTGGGCTTCACGACCAGCCTGATCACGAGCTGTGTTCAACACCTTGTTGACAAGCTGCTCGAATGACTGGACCATGGTACGACCTGGCTGGGTTTCCAACTCGCCCTTCTGACCACGCTGGACGAGATCGTGTACTTGCACCTTGGCTTGCGTGATGATATCGACAATGGTCTTCAACGTGCTGACATCGGCAATAGTGTCGCTCACACCAACAGTGAAACTGCGACCAACCAGCCAGTTGTTGACGAGCTTCTGCACAGCTCCGAGGAAGTATTTCGCCTCTTCCGCTCCCTTTTCGAGCATCGTGATGTGGATGAGACCACCCGCAGACGAACCGATGACCTTCTTGTCAATGATACCGGCAAGAAGCTCGCCGCGCTGCACGATGACTCGGGAATCGAACGGAGACAGCTCGTTGAACTTCTCGCTGCTGTTGTGGATAGACGCGAAGCCCTCAAAGTTGATCGGCGGAATGATCTTCGAGAAAAGCTGCTTGCCAGTCCAAATAGGTCGGTACTTGCCGAGCTCCCCCTTCTTTGGGACCAGAATCGCTGGAGTGGGGACCTTGCCATCCCAGTTTAGCACCCACATGAGCAAGCCCATCACAATATCCTTCTCCACGAACACATCGCGCTTGGTGAACTTCTGCACACCGAGAAGGGAATCTTGCACAATACCCATGACGGGACGGTTGCTCTGCGGCGTGATAATCACCTTGTGCACCATCATCAGCTCCTGTGCTTCAGCACGGGCTGTCATTGACTGCGGGACGTGTAGGTTCATTTCATCACCGTCAAAATCGGCGTTATATGGCGCAGTCACCGACAAGTTCAAACGGAACGTCGACCAGTCAAACACCTTCACACGATGCGCCATAATGGACATCTTGTGGAGCGACGGCTGACGGTTGAACAGTACCAAGTCGTCATCACGAAGGTGGCGCTCCACGATCCAGCCGCACTTCAGCGCAAGATCCGATTTGTTCTTGATGTAGCGCAGATCGATACGGTTGCCGTCTTCACGGATGATGTACTTGGCACCAGGATGCTCCAGCGGTCCATTCGAGATCAGTTGGTGCATGTACGCCATGTTGAACGGCGTCACACGCTCCGGAACGGTCAAGTTCATCGCGATCGAACGCGGCACACCGACTTGATCAATCTCAAGGTTCGGATCGGCAGTAATGACGGTACGCGCGGAGAAATCAACACGCTTGCCCATCAAGTTACCACGGATACGACCTTCTTTGCCGCGCAGACGCTGTCTCAACGTCTTCAGCGGTTTACCGGAACGCTGTTGCGCTTGCGGCAACCCCGGCTGCTCGTTGTTCAAGAACGTCGCGAGATGGAACTGCAACAACTGCTCGAACTGCTCAATGATGTGGGACGGTTCACCCTTCCGCACACAGTTGAGCAACGCCAAGTTGGCTTTCACAATCGACGCCAAGTTGTGCGTGAGATCGTCTTCACCGCGAGCCATACCGTCAATGGCAACCGAAGGTCGCACGTGCGGTGGCGGCACTGGCATCAACGTCATGACGAGCCAGTCTGGGCGAGCCCAACGTGGGTCCAGACCGAGCGCAAAGCAGCCTTCGTCCGAAATGTTCTTGAAAATCGAGAGCACCTTCGCGGCTGGGAGGTTCTGCTTGCGATCGCCAGATCCAGGCACGTCTTCCATCTGCTCTGGGAATTCCACCATGAGCTTGATTCCCTGCTTGCGGTACTTTGGCTGCAGACCTCCACAGCCGCCGTGTCCGCCTTCTTTTGGCTTGGACTTGTCGTCAAGACCACCCTGCAGACCAATGTTGAGATCTTCACGCATCTTCTCCATGTCGGCTTCCTCACCGTACTCGCACATGGACTTGTTGCTACAGATCTCGTACACTGCCTTGAGGCGGCGCTTGCCGTTCTTGATGCGCATCGCGGCGCGGAAGCGATGGTCGCGCTCGTCGCTGAGTACCTTGGAGCAGTGGAAGCACACGGAGCGCAGGATCTTGAGTACTTCCTTGATGAAGCCCAAGTGGAACATCGGACGCGCCAGCTCAATGTGGCCAAAGTGGCCTGGACAGTCGTTCACCTTGCCGCCACTGCCACTGTACGTGCCTGATATTTCCAATCATTCATTTTAGAAGGGAGAAAAAAAAGATCGTGAGCGCCAACGAACAATCAAAGGGGAAGAACTCATGCGTGCACACATACAGGCAACTACATCTCTCTGGTGTCGCCATACCATACTAAACACACAACAGCAACATAAATAAAGAACACTTACAATCGCAGGTCTTGCAGCGCGCGCGAAAGTCGCACGTGCCCATGCGCGGATCGCCGATGCCACCGATGACCGGGTGGCCGTTCAGGTATGTCTCGGGGCGTGAGATGCCGTCGGGGATGATGCGGTCGTTCACTTTCGTCTGCTTGGTCACCGACATGGCGCGGATCTCCTCGGGGCTGAACACGCCGAACTGCAGGTGCTTGACGCGCCGCAGCCGCGCGCTCGAGTACGAGAACTGCGTGGACGACATGCTCCTTCTTTCCTTCTCTCTGGGTGTTTTAGTGGTTGTTTATGTGGAGGGAAGTGTCGGCAGCTTCAACTCAGAATGCGGAATGGAATGCGGAATTTGCAGGACGCGCGCAGACGCCTGGGGATCACTCGCACGTACACACGCGCACACACTCGCACTCGCTCTCCGTCTCTCTTTCTCTCTCAGCAGTGAGCAGAAAGCGGCGAGTTCGCAAGTGAAAGAAAGCGAAAGCGGGCGGCGGAGTGGGCGGTGGAAGCCAAGCAAAAGGGGGGCGTTTCCTTTTCCCATCACAAGCGCAGCGTGATTGGACGAAAACAATGATTTCCGCCAACCAGAGGACGCAAACTCGTGTTTTTAGTTTTAGCAAATGGGAAGAGGAAGTAAATTCGTACATAAGGAGATAGAGGAGGTACTCGTAGATCATTCATTCATATTGGAATGCGCAGACTGAAAACGGCAGGCAGGAGGTCAATGCTGCCTGGTTCCTCCTTGCGGGATCGTCTAGCGACGCGAGCTCGTAAGCGTACAACATAAGCGTTGAGTGTTCATGTAAGCTGCTGTTTTCGCTGAAGCTACTGCCAGGTAACAATGCCTTGAGCAACGTCTTGCCCAAGAAGCTCTCCTGGATGCGCTGGAACTCGAGCTCCTGGTAGAACCGCGTCGTGGCTGTTTTCCACGCGGTTCGCCGCCAGCTCTGTGGTGTGCACGAAGCCGCAGTTCTTGGACGGCGCGGTGAACTCAAAGATCGCGCCAGAGTCTATCGCCTCGGTCGCGCTCATTGTGCACTTGCTGCCGTACGCTAGAAGAACGCGTCGAATGAATGAAAATGGTCATCTTGCTGGCTACTATTCGCCTTTGTCTGCGATCATCTGCTGCATGTACATGAAGACTAGAGCTGAGCTGTAATCACCGCTAACTGGCAGGAGCAGCTTATCTTGAAAGCAGTCCGCACTTGCTATTGTCACTGCAGCCGCTCCTTGGAGAACTTGTGGGCTCAGAGGACGTCGCTGCAAGCGCTTCCAGATCAAGTGCGTCGTACTCCTTGGGAAATGTGAACTTTGTCAACAGCTTTGCTGAAGGCAGCTGCCGCATTCTGGGGCTGAGCGGGCGAGAGCAGTAGCGGTCAAAGAACAGAGGGCTTGCCGGGCACGGCTCACCATCGTCGTTCACGACCTTGCCTTTGCCAGGACTCCAGGTCTTCCTAGGCGACGATGACGACGTGCGCTTCTTGTGGGGCGAGCACTTTGGCTGGAAAGTGCACTCATTCAGCTGGATCTCCTCCCAGAGCTTCTTCTCCCGCTCCAGTCGCTTCTCCTTTTCCATCGCCCAGCGCATTGTGCGGTCAAAGAACGCGGAGCTGGCGCCACGACCTTGAGGTGACCTTGGGGACGTCAGTGTGTTCCACGCGTCTCGATAGTGCGGGTTCTTGAACGTGCACTCGCTCTGCATAAGCTCGTCGTAGAATAGCTTGAGCTGCCGATCTTTGGCTTCCTTGTCGTGCTTCCATTGGAGTTGCTTCTCGTAGATCGCGCTCGCCTGCGCAGGGTCCACTCGACAGGAAGGCTTGGAGCTTCCGGCGCCAGTTCTCGCGAGATCGTCCCTCTGCTGGCAGCACACGCAGCGTTTGCAATGGCGACGGCCTTCGCTTGAAGAAGCAGTAGCGTCCTTTTTGCTCCTCTCGAGTGCGATTTGCCTGCTTTTGCTCGACAGCTTTGGCGTGTTCTAAGAGAGGAGAGAGCCACAAAGTTTACAATTAGCTTGACTCGAAAACGATCGAATCAGGTGAAAACAGATTCACGCACCAGCAATCGGTCGACTCGTTGGTTCTGGCGCTCAAGCAGCTCCTGTTTCTTCTTCTTGTACGCTTCGCCCAGCGACCAGAGCCTTTGCACGGCAGCTGGAACAGCTTCACTCTGTCCTTCATTAGTGCTGTCGCGGTTGTGGCGGTGCTTCACGTCGTGCTCAGTCTGGTTGTCAGGTCCTGTGGCTGCGTTTTTTCGCTTTGCTCTCCGCTTGGACAGTTGGTACAGCCGCTCATGCACTGAAAACGGCGCTTCTCGCCTCAAGTTCGCCGAGTGGGGAGCTACGCTCGGGTGGAAGCGACTAGCGGCTCTCTTCTGCGCAATGAGCCGCTCTTCTTGCTGGTACTGATAGATCAGACCGAGTAACTGGAGCCGATCCTCCACTTTGCAGAGCGCGATCTCATCGTCGCGTTTGTCAAAAAGCATGGACGAGTGGCGCGCGATCACGGGTTTGCCCGCCACCTGCGCGTCCTGCTTGGCGACTTCCTCTTGTCGCAAGCGCGAGATCTTATTCTCCTTTTCGAAGTTCCACGCCATCAGGTGGGACACGTCCCGGAAAATGCGCTTCGACCGCTTTATTAGCATGAACAACAGCAAGTGCAGTTAGTATCAGCATGTATAGGTACAGCAGCAACTTTGATAACGATACATAGGCGTACCTGGTTGATGGTCGGACTCGGCTTGATGTCCTTGGCCTCTTTCTCGCACACGGAGAATCGGATTTGCTCTTTCTTCTGCCGGTTCTGCGCCACGAATTGCTGCATGCGCGCCTGGAAGTTGGGCTCGAACGTCGCGCTCTCTCGCAGCAGCTTGAGCGAGCTTCGGCTCGCACGAGGAACAGCCACGACCGGTTCTTCTTCTTTGGTATTGCTAGGGACTTTGTGGGTTTTCAGCAATGAGGACATCCGAGTGGGATGAACAGGTTTCGTCGTTTCTTTCTTTGTCCTCGTAGAGCTACTTTCCGATAGAAAATCGGGTGCGAAAGTCCGCATTTCGTCACTAAAGCACATCATGTGAGCGGGAACAACCAGCGGCACGTGCTCGGAACCAGACTCGCACTCGGAACGACTTTCAGGAGGGAGCTCGTAACACTCGTTCTCCTCTTCTTCCTTTTTCTCTTGAAGCGAAGAGCAAGAGGACGGAAGCGAACCCAAGCCAAGCACGGCGTCATCGTCCGCTGCGTCTCCGACATTCAATAAATCCTATGCATAGCATGGACGCAAACAAAGTCAAGACACACCTGTTATACGTTGCTAAGGAGCAAGTAGAAACGCCCGGCTTCACTCGAATGGTTTGCGGTGCGTGTGTAATACCTGCAAGAGCTTCTTGAGCGCGATCACTTCGTCGTAGGTGTCTGTAATGAATACAACAATACACACACACACACAAGCCACAGCGTCAGCCAGTCAGCGCTCAAGAATTAACAGAATATTCACATCGTCTGCGATGAGCAGCTGAGGAACTCACTCTGGAACTGCTGCTCGATCTCGTCGTCTTCGCTCTCACACGCGGACTCGTGTCGCCGCGCGTTCTCTCGGCTGCGAGTAGCAGCAGCGCCGCGCATGGCGTCGTCTGTCGTGCGATGAGTGGCGACAGCAGCAGCTGGCCTTGCAGAGCTCGCGAGCTTGCGAGGGGCCACTACCAGTGAGTAGTGAGTGCCGCCATTCCGCACTCCTTCGCGGTCGAAAATACCACGTGGAAGGTGCAATTCGTTACATGTTGAAGTCTGCTTTCTCGCGGGCTCAGAGCACTGTCTGAATCTGAGTCTGATCTCAGCTCTGATCCTGAGTTGCAGAAGGACGCAAAGAAAGATCCAACGTCGTTCGGAAATCGAAGAGCTCCTCCATTTTGCGCATTAAACATAAAGCAAAGCGTGGAAGAGTGGGAGGTGGTGGTCGATCAATCGATCAGCATGGCGAGTAGCAGCGGCGCTCGAGGCGCCAACCTCAACTGGGAGAAGTTCGAGGAGCTCGCGAAGGTGGCGTTCGTCGCGGACCCGCACGCTGACACGCGCTTCTTTCTCAAGACGCGCGTGGTACCCGGCGCGAAAGCCGCCAAGGGGCAGAAGAAACCCACCAAACACGTCATCCAGATCGTCGCACGCGTGTCGACGCGTCCGCGCAAGAACGATG
This sequence comes from Globisporangium spiculum, assembly GCA_023335655.1. Classification (NCBI taxonomy): domain Eukaryota; phylum Oomycota; class Peronosporomycetes; order Pythiales; family Pythiaceae; genus Globisporangium; species Globisporangium spiculum. The sequence goes on along the minus strand of JAADVO010000216.1, from coordinate 6,698 downwards.
AGCACACTGGTGGTAGCGGCGGAGGGCAGCAACACCAAGTAGTGTCGGCGCAGAGCATCAAGTACCAGACGCCCATGGTCAGCAGCCTCTCGCGCCTCACGCGGCTGCTGCGGTTTGTGATGCAAGAGGTGCTCGGTCCTATGAAGCCCGCGTTTACTACCACTCCGACTGCTGCTAGCACCAATGCGACTCCGCCGGTGCAGACTGGGGCTTCAGCGCCACCATCCGACACGAGCAAGAGCAAGAAGAAGAAGAAGAAAGGCGGCAAGAAGTGAGCTTGAAGTGGGGAGTATTTGGCTCATTCTCTTTTGTCCAGTACAGCCAGCAAGTGAGTCTGCGCGTTTTTCACCAGCAATGCTATTGTAGGAAGCGATACCTTATACCATGTTTATAATAAATCGCGCATGTACACGGTCGTGATGATGCCGCACGTGTATCCTTCGTTGAACTTGTAGCGTACGACCGGCCGCACGTCGCCGCCGTCCGGGTTCTTGAGCTCTTCATCCGCCTTCTTCTCGCCCGCGTCGCGCTTGCGCTTCGCCTCTCGGTGCGCGAACGCGAACGGATTGCGCTTGCGGATCGCCTCGAGCTTCTCCGCCATCTTCTCCTCTGTGATGGATGTCACACAGTTTGTGAGTTATTGCGGTCCATATAGCTTTTACAATCGAGTCACACGACAGATACGTACCGCTAAGTTCAGGGAGCACGAAGACGCTAGCGCTCTCCGGTTGCGTAGCATCCTGCTTACCAGCTGGACCAACTGTAGCTGCAGTAGCGGCGTCGCGCTTGCTCTTGTTGCTGTTGGTGGTCTCGCTGCGGCGCATCTGCTGCAGTTCCACCTCGCGCGTGATCATTTTCTTCACGTTGAGCGGCAGCATCGACCGGTACGCGCTGTCGTTCTCACCTCCGCGGAACGCCAGTAGCTCATGCAGCGGTCTACAATAAGTAACAAGGAGCAGCATTCACACACAGGTTAGGATAAAGCAAACCATACAAGGAGCATGAAATATAGAGAAAGCAAGCGAACGCAACGTACGGCTCGAGCGTGTAGTCCTCACTGCCGTCCGGGAGGTACTTTGGTCGGAACGAGAGCCCGAGCGACGACATGAGCTCAATCAGACGCTGGATCATCGCCTTCTCGTCCGCACTCTGCAGCGCCGGGTTGAGGCGCCGGATGTTAGGCGAGAGCGTGGCCACGAGCCACGGCACGACGTCCACCGCGAGCACGCCCGCGCTCACGCGCAGACTCTGGTGCAGCTGCGAGTTCTCGACGAGCGCCTGGAGGATGTTGGTCGCCTTCTCGGCTTTCTTCTGCGCGTTAAAGTGCGACCGCGGGTACTCGATGCGCCGTCGCGAGCTCGTGCAGCACGCCTTGTGCACCGCCAACGCCGCGAACGGGATGTACGCCATGAACGCGAACTGCTGCTCCGTGCGCGCGCGCATATCCCAGGCGTCTGCGATGCCCATCCACTCGAACGCGTCGCAGATCTTGCTCATGGTCGGGTCGTTGAAGATCATCTTGGGCAGGTTCTCGTCCAGGCTGTTGATCAGCAGCGGGTAGTTGCCCATCGAGTGCGTGGCCTCCTCAATCTCGCTGAACGCCGAGCCTGTACCCGATGTCGACTTGGCCGCGGCCTTGGACTTGGGCTGGTAGAACACCATGTCCATCGTGTCGTAAACGCCGCTCGACTGGTCCTTCTGGCCCACCAGTCCGCTCGCAATCACCGTGATGCTGTCCTTGGTCTGCGTGCTATGAAACTGCAGCGCGTTGAGACAGTAGCGAATGTCGTTACCGCCGCTGGTCGAGAGGGTCGAGAGTGCGCCCGTAGACGTCTTGAGCCCCTCGCTCTTGCAGATGAACTTGAGACGACTCACGAGCCGCTGCGAGTTGGGCGTGTCCAACACGAAGATCTTGGCGACTTTGCGCAGCGGCCGCAGCACGGACGCGTACTGGTCGTTGCAGATGCAGATCATCGGCCGCGTGAGCGGGTGGGCGTTCGTGTTCGCGCGCTTGCCGCTGCCCTTCATGTTCTTCTTGAGCTGCAGCGGCGTCGAGATGATCTCCTGGATGGACGCGATCGCGCTCTTGCCGTCGCCGCCGTTCATCGCGCCGTCGATTTCGTCCAGGATGATGCAGTTGGGCTTGCGCTCGCCGAAGATCGACTGCATCTCCATGGCGCTGATGATCTGGTTGGAGGTATAACAACGAGCAACATTGGAGTTAGTCAACCTAGTTGGTCAGTTCAAATACCATTCACAGGCTACGGACGCACCTTGTTCTTCAAGACGCCAGCTGTGCGGTCGTCGCTTGCGTTGATTTCGATCGGATTGTAACCAGCGTGGCGCGCGACAATGTTTGCCAGTGTCGTCTTGCCAGCACCCGGCAGACCGCAGATAAGGATGATCTTCTGGAACGGGCGCGGGTCTTCGTCTTCAAGGCTGTTGTCATTGCCGTTGCTGTCGGCTCCGAATCTCGGCTTGCTAAAGTTTCCTCCATTACCCGAGCCAAACTGCTGCTGCTGCTTAAAGCCTGAAGACTTTTCACGGGACATCGCTGCTGATGGTGAACTACCAGGCCCTTTTTTGTCGGGGAACACGAAGCGATCCCACTTCTTGATCCACAGGAGCACCTCTCGATTCGTTCGCTCGTCGCTCAACAGGTCGATGAAGCGCTTGGGTTTGTACTTGTCGAGCCACAGCACGTTCGCTTTCTGCGGCTCACCATTGCGCAGCACTGGCAAACCGCCCAGTGGCGAGTCTGTTGCTTTCGCCATCGTCGCTTCAATTTGACGCTACACAAACAAACCATCGAGGCATTTCACGTGTAGCGTGTTAGCATTGAACAAAACAACAACACACACATACACAGGGTGACACTTACGCGCTCGATGCTCTCCATCATCTCCTGAATTGGGACGAGCGAGAGCGTATTGACCACACCCGACGCCGCTCTCGTAGTCTCGGCCTGTGGCGCTTTCTTGCGCAGAAACATCCGCTTCCCGCCACTGATCACGATCGGGAGCGAGTCGACGTCGATGGGCGGTCTGTTCAGCAAGAAGCTCGCGGTCGTGCTGTCCAGTGTTGCTGCTGTCTGCTTGCGCGCCACGTAGCCGTCGATCATCTCGGTGTCCTGCTCGTCGCCATCGTCTCCATCTTCGCCCATGAGCGTTGCGCAGCGCTCCAGCACCTGGTTCAGTCGATCCTGTGCGCGTGCAATCTTGGCATCGATCGCATTCTCTTCCTCCTGCACGATTTGCTGCTGCGTGCTCACATCGTCATCAACAGTAGCATCACCACGCACGCTGACGGCAGGAGCTTTTGGCGCTGGTGCATCTGCGGCGGCACTCTTGGCTGCGATCGCAGCCTCCGCGGCTTCCATCGCGTGGAGCTCTTCGTCTGCGGCCTCCATCTCGTGGGCGTGCATGGCTTCCCACTCATCCATCTCGTCCACCTCCTGCTCGTACGCGTAGAAGTCATCGTCCATCTTGGCTCTCTGGCTGATCTCCTCTTGCAGTCGCCCACCCACACACACACGCACACACGTAAGTGGCGCCTCCTTTTCGCGTGCGATTCAACTTTTCACACTCTTTTTGGAAAAAAAATCCCTCAACAGCATAGACAGCAAAGGAAAAAGCGCGAACGTGTTTGATTGGCTCATTTCCTGCGACCTTCCTGCAACCTGTATCTGTCCGTAAATAGTACTTACGTATTTACATTAAATACGATTTCGATACACTTTCATTATTTACCGGCTACATATTTTGTGGATTTGTATCAAGGAGTTTGTATACAGAATTCTGTAAAAGTGAGTCTGGAAGTTTTGACTCGATTGGCAGCACACATCTTACCAAAACCAAAATTTTCGATAAAAATTACGCAATTTACGGCTCAGTGAAAACTTGGGCGTTGACCTAAATTGAGAGTCTTTTGACAGCTCCATGACAGTAAGCCTGACCGTCAACTCCACGATGAAGCCGCTGAAGATATCAGGCACACTGACGAAGAGGAACGAACGACTGCGACGCCCGGAGCTCTCTCTCTCTATCAGCTCGCTCTGTCTGCACCGCCCCCACTCGTTCTCTTGCTTCCACACGTCATTGCCCAACTGCAGCTCAAGCCCCCAACACGCTACACACACAGAGCCTGACGATGGACGTGGAGAAAGAAGTGGAGCAGCTCGTGGTCGAGATCCGCCGCATCGGCGCGCAGGACGGAGCCAAGTTCGGCGTCACGTTCGGCGCGCTCTTCGATGACGAGCGCTGCCAGGACGTGTTCGAAGCGCTTATGGGCACGCTACGCGCAGCCAAGCGCCTCAAGAAGATCGACTACCAGGGACAGTTGCTGCTCAAGGGCGTGCACGACAAGGTCTTCATTGAGCTGCTTGTGTAACGGACAAGCACAACAAGCAACCAGCCATTACAAGCGATATCCATAGAAACACACGCACACACGAGCGAAATTCAGTCGCACCACCACAAGGATCATCAACACGAACCCAATTGGATGGCGCTTGCTTGCAGCTCCATCGCTAGATCCTCAAAAGTTAAATAATTAATTACTACTCGGTACCACACACCCGAAGGCAGCTGACGCGCTGCTGCTACTTCATAGACTCCCCCTTCTCATCGAACGTCGGAGTCGATCCTGATTTCCTCCCTACGAGGTCGTGGAACTCGCTGACCGCGCTCTCCAACTCTTGTTGGCACGCCTCGACCATGAACGACCGCCGCTCCTGCGCCTCGATCGTGGTCGCGAGATCCAGATTCGCGAGCCCTGGCCCCGATAAAATCTGGTCCAGCAGCGCCTCAGTCTGGCTCAGCACGTCCGCGTTGTTCCGTGACGACGTTGAGAACTTTGGCGACGTGGCCCTGAACGAGTGCGAGCGGATCTGTCGCGCTGAAGACGACAGCTGCCGCTCGTGATGGTCACCGGTGGTTTTGTGGGAAAGCCGCTGCACGATGTCTTGCAGACGAAGAAGCTGCGTCTCGTACTGTTCGACGCGACTTTCGCACTCGGTGATCCGCTCGTTGGCTCGCAGGAGCTACAATGTAGACAAGAGTGCCAAGTAGACATTAGAATGTGTGTCAGTAGGATAATTACCATTCAGCTCCGCATGGGTTAGCTAGCACTTTGTACCTGTTGCGTCAGCTTTTCGTTTGCACGCTCCTATTGTCCACACGTCAAGCGATTCAAACATTGTGAGCGAGAGAGAGAATAAGTGAGATGCATAGGCGCATGATCAAAACCGCAGATACAGTAAAACGTTGGGTACCATTGCTGAAATGCGGCTCTCTTCCTGGAGCTGTCGATTCAACACCGCCGGCAGTCCGCTGGAACTTATCAGCATCCGCTCGCGTTTCCACAGGCGTCGACGCACGCGGTCTTCTAACGTTTTCTCACTATGAACGCCCACGAATACGAATACGAAGGGTAAAAAAATCAGATCGAATTCGCCAATGCATCAAAACGCAAGCACAATGCCAACTGCCTTCAATGCACACCTGTTTGACGGATGCTCGGCGTCGTCCAGCTGGCCCCACGAAGCCGCGTAGCTCCATCCATTCTCGTCTGTATGCGCGTTCACATCGTGATACCAACCGGCGACCCATTCCCAGTCACTCGAAGGCAGAGCCACCTGGAATGATAGGAGGGCAGTTGCAATTAGTCACTCTGTCACAAGTACATTACTGATACACGGCAACAACAGACCCACACACCTTGTCAAAAGCGCATTCTTCTCCTCCATTCGCTCTGCATATCGCCGGTCTATCGCCTTCAGATAACCGCGTCTCCCACCCTGTTGGATACAACCGCTGATGTTCAAAGATCTTTTCCTCCACGCGAGTCATTCTGCCGCCCAGGCTGCCCCCTTGCGAGTGTAAGGAGCACGCGCGACCGCCTCCAACTGCGTGCAGCTCATCTTGATACCGCCCCACCAGCGCCTCCAGCGCAGCGACCTCACTACAAAGATAAACACCGCATAGCTATCAGTATCCACACTCAGCATTCCTCGCTCTGGTCAGCAAGAAGCAACGAGAACGCTTTCTTCGTACCTCTTCAGGATCCGGCACTCGCGCTCAAGCTTCTGCTCTCGTTGGCTCATCGTAATGACAGAGAGAGAGAGAGACAGAGGAGCAGATACGCACACACGCACGACCGCGCTCACACAAACACACTCACTCACTGCACAGACGCGCACAGGAAGCGACAGAGAGAAGACCTGGGGGCTAGCGCGAGCCTTCCCTTCGCCTTCTTTCTCAGCTTGAAGTCACTCGCTTTTTGCACGTGTGCAAATTGTGATTCTCAATGGCTGAAGGGTGTACCTTTGCGAACTTGTTATAGAACATCATGTCATCTCATTTATCTTTGCATACCTAACCTATTTTGAAATCCCAGATGCATACTCAAATCAAGCTTAACAAGGAGCCTCTATAGATAATAAAGAGGTATCTCCAACCCATACAAAAAGCCCAGCCAAACGGGTCGAATGCGAGTTTCATCCGCTCAGAGCTGTATTTACAGCCTGCAATTGTTTTTACGAGCCAGATCGTTTCATCTTTTTACGAGCAGCTCGTTTGGTCGCTTGTTGGCTGGCTGGCGCGCTGTTGCTGTCGTTTCGCGCCATCCGTTGGCGAATGTGAAGATGTGAAGCCGCCCCATCCAGTCCAGTCCAGTCGCTCATTATCGAATCCGAGCCT